>JAHIAM010003246.1:0-23869 GCA_021605205.1 Aegilops longissima
AGTCTTCACAATAAACATTGAACAAGGATGAGCGAATGAATTCCAAAGTTAACATCACCGTCCATTAAGGTGAGAAGCCACTTGATTAAGGGTTGATGAAAAAAAAATAACAAAGATCATTTGGAACAAATAAGTGGTAAGGATTACCCAATCACAAACCAAATATCTGCGGGAAGAAATGCTAGAGCTACTTGAATCCCACCTATAAACTCGAAACTTTCGGTTATGCAATCTAGTGTTGGGGATCGGGACACAAAATATATCACCCAAACTAACAATACCTAGATCCATTGTATCCATCCGTCAACACATAACCAAGAAACCTTGAAATCGTGTACCTCGACCTTGAAAAGCATCCGTTATCAGTCATGGCAATACTCCGAGCTACTTGATCTTTGGGTTATCGAGGTTATCTCACCAACAACTGTACAAAAGAGATTTCGATGTCGGCAAAACTCGGTATTCGAACTGCGCGATAAAATTGTGGCGACAACACCTCGGAGCTCAACTCCCGGGACACCACAACCCCTAAATGTCGGGAGGCACCAAGAACAATGTTCTCGTCACAAAACCATCGGACGATTCCAAGATACCAGCGTGATCCTAAATTTTTTAGTGAAATTTGAGAGAGGAGAGTCAAACTTCTCGTCGGAGACCTCACGGGCTGCGAAGGGATGGGGAGTAAAAAGAATCCTACTCTCGATATATATAATCCTAAGACTCAAAATTTTTTGTTCTAGACTCAACAGCCGCAAACAATCAAGCAGGGGCTCCTAAGTGGGATGGCTCGATTACCAACTTTGCCCTCGATGGGCTATATCTCCCGTGAAAGCGACTTAGAACATAACGCATTGAAAGCAATGTAAGTGAGGTAATCTTCACACAACCCATGTAATACATAAGGAAAGATACATAGTTGGCTTACGATGCCACTTCACACAATACATAAATAAACATCCATCATTGATTACACTCAAGGTTCCGACTCGAACCAAAATAAAAGAAACTACCCAAATGCTACGGATCCCGATCGTCCCAGAGCTCCACTCACGATCATCGGAAAAGACACATAATGTGACCACGTTCCTCGTCGAACTCCCACTTGAGCTCGGTTCGTCCCTGCCTTGGCATCGTCGGCTGCAACTGTTTTGGTAGAATCATGAGTCACGAGGACTCGCAATCTCACACCCGAGATCAAGACTATTTAAGCTTATAGGAAGGACAGAGTTTGAGGTGGAGCTGCACAAGCGACTAGCATATATGGTTACATTACATAAAGAGGCGAGAGAGGAGCAAACACATCGTGAAAGTAGCGATCAAGTGATCTGAACTACTTCGTCAAACATAACTCCAACACCGTGTTCACTTCCGGACTCCGCAGAAGAGACCATCACAGTTACACACCGTTGATGTGTATTTTAAATAAAGGTCAACCGGGTTTTCTACGGACATTAACAAATTCCCATCGCCTCATAACGGCACGGCTTTGAAAGATAATACCTGCGGGTGTCCCAACAACCCATTATAAGCTCTCACGGTCACGAAGATATTCCTTCTCGGGAAGACCGATCGATCTCGGAATCCGGACTACAAGACATTTCGAACAATAAAACAAGACCAGCAAAAGCCCGATTGTGCGACAAATCCCGATAGGAGCTGCATATCTGTTCTCGGGCACATCCGGATGAGCAGTCCTACAACAAAACCAGACCTCAAGTTTCCCGAAGGGCACCAGGGCTCTAGTTGCCACACTCGAAGGAGCACTGGTCGGGAGGTTAAAATAAAGATGACCCTCGGGCTCATGAAAAGGGGAAAAAACTTAGGTGGCAAATGGTAAAACCAATGTTGGGCCTTCTTTGGAGGTCTTATTCAAGCGAACTGTCAAGGGGTCCCATAAATCACCCAAGTGAAGAGCGAAATCAAGGAACATAACACGGTATGGCGGAAACTAGGGGCAAGAGTGGAACAAAACACCGGGCATAAGGCGAGTCTTCCACCCTTTACCAAGTATATAGATGCATTAATTATAGCAGATATATTGTGATATCCCCAACAAGTAAACATGTTCCAACAAGGAACAACATCTCCATGTTCAACAAGGAACAAACTTCATCTTCACCGCAACTAGCGCTATAAGAGGTGAGCAAAGGTAACATAGCCAAACACGGTTTGCTAGGAAAGGATGGTTAGGGGCTGACATGGCAATATGGGGGCATGATATAGCAAGTGATAGGCATCTAGCATAGGCATAGCAAAGGCGAGCATCTAGCATAGCAAAGATAGAAGTGATTTGGGTATGGTCATCTTGCCGCAAAGTTCTCGAGTTGGCTTGATCCTCGGCGTTCTCAACAGGTTCCTCGTTCACTCGTCTCCGGCTCTACCCAAAGCAGAACACAAACAAAGGAACCACAATAAATCACGGTGCAATGCACAAGCAACATGATGCAAAACATGGCATGATATGCGAGATGTGATATGCAATGCATATCGTGCTCCGGAAGGAAATGATGAACCAGGCATCAACTTGGCAAACCAAGTATGCGCTGGAAAGATGAGATGATTTGGTTGAAATCGATATAAAGATCACGGAATCGGATGCACGGTTTGCAAATGACAAGCAAAACAAGAATGGCACAAATCGCCATTATGACATGATGCCACATAGCAAGCAACAAGAAATTAAGCTACTGCCCCAAACGTACCAAAAAGCATATGGAGTGATCTACTCAAGATGCTTGACAAAAGATGAACACTGAGCTACGGCTAAATCACAACATAACAGGTCCAAACAAGCATGGCAAAAGTGCAAAATTATCACTTACGGACTTAGTGAAATTCTGAACATGGCAAAAACAGCATCGGAACAATGTTGAGCAAGAAAACAACATGCTACAAGAACTTATAATAGAAAACAAGGCATGGAATGAATCTACTCAAAGCATAGAACAAAAGTCCCTTACTGACCATGAGCCAAAAAGGATCGGAAAATATAATAACACCCATGTCAAAATAGCAAGTTTCGTTAACAGATTCAGCAACAGGGCATGACAAAAACAGATAACAAGTAGGCATGTTTAAGAGCTCGATGCACTCACTCAGAGCATTACATGATAAAATAAGCATACATCCATCAAAGACATGGCATAGAAGATATACATGGCAAGAACAACATCATGCTACGGACAACTACAACAACCTTGGCAAAATTGAATAACATGTAAACAATCGGGAAAACATTTTATAGCAAAAGAAGGCTCGATTACTCAAGCTAGAATTTGCAACATATAGTCTTCACAATAAACATTGAACAAGGATGAGCGAATGAATTCCAAAGTTAACATCACCACGTCCATTTAGGTGAGAAGCCACTTGATTAAGGGTTGATGAAAAAAAAAATAACAATGCATGGGGAACAAATAAGTGGTAAGTTACCCAATCACAAACCAAATATCTGCGGGAAGAAATGCTAAGAGCTACTTGAATCCCACCTATAAACTCCGAAACTTTACGGTTATGCAATCTAGTGTTGGGGATACGGGGGACACAAATATATCACCCAAACTAACAATACCTAGATCAGCTGTATCCATCCGTCAACACATAACCAAGAAACCTTGAAATCGTGTACCTCGACCTTGAAAAGCATCCGTTATCTGAGTCATGGCAATACTCGAGCTCGCCCGATCTTGGGTTATCGAGGTTATATCACCAACAAGCTGTACAAAAGAGATTTCGATGTCGGCAAAACTCGGTATTCGAGAACTGCAGCGATAAAATTGTGGCGACAACACCTCGGAGCTCAACTCCCGGGACACTGCCACAACCCCTAGATGTCGGGGAGGCACCAAGAACAATGTTCTCGTCACAAAAAACCATCGGAGCGATTCCAAGATACCAGCGTGATCCTAAATTTTTTTAGTGAAATTTGAGAGAGGAGAGTCAAACTTCGTCGGGAGACCTCACGAGGCTGACGAAGGGGAGGGGAGTAAAAGAATCCTACTCTCGATATATATAATCCTAAGACTCAAAATTTTTTGTTCTAGACTCAACAACGCATGACAAACAATCAAGCGAGGGCTCCTAAGTCGAGGATGGCTCGATTACCAACATAGCGCCCTCGATGAGGCTATATCTCCCACGTCGAAGACACGACTTAGAGAACATAACCGCATTGAAAGCAATGTCATGAAGTGAGGTAATCTTCACACAACCCATGTAATACATAAGGAAAGAGATACATAGTTGGCTACGATCGCCACTTCACACAATACATAAATAAACATCCATCATTCAGATTACACTCAAGTTCCGACTCTGGAACCAAAATAAAAAGACTACCCTAAAAGCTACACGGATCCTCGATCGTCCCAGCTGAGCTCCACTCTGATCATCGGGAAAAGACACATAATAACGATCACGTTCCTCGTCGAACTCCCACTTGAGCTCGGTTGCGTCACACTGCTTAGCATCGTCGGCACACGCAACTGTTTTGGTAGAATCATGAGTCACGAGGACTCGCAATCTCACACCGCGAGATCAAGACTATTTAAGCTTATAGGAAGGACAGAGTTTTGAGGTGGAGCTGCACAGCGACTAGCATATATGGTGGCTACATTACATAAAAGAAGCGAGAAGAGGAGCAAAGGCAGCATCATTGAAGCTAGCAGCGATCAAGAAGTGATCTGAAACTACTTACGTCAAACATAACTCCAACACCGTGTTCACTTCCGGACTCCTGCCGAGAAGAGACCATCACGGTTACACCACGGTTGATGTGTATTTTAAATAAGGTCAACTTGGGTTTTCTGGCGGACATTAACAAATTCCCATCTGCCTCATAACATGAGCCACGGCTTTGAAGATAATACCACTGCGGGGTGTCCCAACAACCCATTATAAGCTCTCACGGTCAGCGAATGATATTCCTTCTACGGGAAGACCCGATCGATCTCGGAATCCCGGACTACAAGACATTTCGACAGCAATAAAACAAGACCAGCAAAGCCGCCCGATTGTGCCGACAAATCCCGATAGGAGCTGCACATATCTCGTTCTCGAGGCACATCCGGATGAGCAGTCCGTACAACTAAAACAGAGACCTCAAGTTTCCTTGAGAGTATGGCCCAGAGGCTCTAGTTAGGACCAACACTCGAAGAACCTTTGGTCGAGAGGTTAAAATAAAGATGACCCTCGGGCTCGCGAAAACCGGGGAAAAAAGGCTTAGGTGGCAAATGGTAAAACCAATGTTGGGCCTTCTTTGGAGAGTCTTATTCAAAGAAGAAGTCAAGGGGTCCCATGAATCACCCAACCGTTGTGAGAGCGAAATCAAGGAACATAACACGGTATGGCGGAAACTAGAGGCGGCAGAGTGGAACAAAACACCGAGGCATAAGGCTGAGTCTTCCACCCTTTACCAAGTATATAGATGCATTAATTATAGCAGATATATTGTGATATCCCCAACAAGTAAACATGTTCCAACAAGGAACAACATCTCCATGTTCAACAAGGAACAAACTTCATCTTCACTGCAACTAACAGCGCTATAAGAAATTTGAGCAAAGCGGTAACATAGCCAAACAACGGTTTGCTAGGAAAGGATGGTTAGGGGCTGACATGGCAATATGGGAGGCATGATATAGCAAGTGATAGGCATCGTAGCATAGGCATAGCAAAAGCGAGCATCTAGCATAGCAAAGATAGAAGTGATTTCGAGGTATGGTCATCTTGCCTGCAAAGTTCTCAGAGTTGTCGAAAGCTTGATCCTCGTAAGCGTTCTCAACAGGTTCCTCGTTCACGTACTCGTCTCCCGGCACTACCCAAATTAGGAACACAAACAAAGGAACCACAATAAATCACGGTGCAAAGCACAAGCAACATGATGCAAAACATGGCATGATATGCGTGATGTGATATGCAATGCATATGCGTGCTCCGGAAGGGAAATGATGAACCAGGCATCAACTTGGCAAACCAAGTATGCCGCTGGAAAGATGAGATAATTTCGGTTGAAATCGATATAAAGATCACCGGAATCGGATGCACGGTTTGCAAATGACAAGCAAAACAAGAATGGCACAAATCTGCCATTAACAGCATGATGCCACATAGCAAGCAACAAGAAATTAAGCTACTGCACCCAAACGTACCAGAAAAGCATATGGTAGTGATCTACTCAAGATGCTTGACAAAAGATGAACACTGAGCTACGGCTAAATCACAACATAACAGGTCCAAACAAGCATGGCAAAAGTGCAAAACTTAGCTTCACAGACTTAGTGAAATTCTTGAACATAGCAAAAACAGCATCGGTAACAATGTTGGAGCAAGAAAACAACATGCTACAAGAACTTATAATAGTAAAACAAGGCATGGAATGAATCTACTCAAAGCATAGAACAAAAGTCCTTACTGACCATGAGCCAAAAAGGATCGGAAAATATAATAACACCCATGTCAAAATAGCAAGTTTCGTTAACAGATTCAGCAACAGGGCATGACAAAAACAGATAACAAGTAGGCATGTTTAAGAGCTCGATGCACTCACTACAGAGCATTACATGATAAAATAAGCATACATCCATCAAGAAGACATGGCATAGAAGATATAAATGGCAAGAACAACATCATAGCACTACGGAACAACTACAACAACCTTGGCAAAATTGAATAACATGTAAACAATCTGCCAGGAAAACATTTTATAGCAAAAGAAGAGCTCGATTTACTCAAGCTATGGCACTCCATAATTGCAAACAAAGGCATGGATGGATAGAGCATAACCATATGTTCAAAACATCCTTACTGAAGTATCTCAAAATATGCATGGATCTCTCGGTAGCATCAAGTTAACATGGCATAAAAATATCGACAAAAGCAGGAATGAAATCAGCAACATCATGAAGCCTAGTTTGCATGCTTGTGCTAGTCACCACAGAGATCACAAAAATACATGGCATACACCCCTGGAAAGATGGCATGGCATATTACAAAACACATGTAGGAATCAAGTTCATAGGATGCACACATCAATCATGGCAAAAATGACAAAAGTGCATGTTACATTGAAAGCGAGAAACTATCATCACATAGCCCTCTTCCAACAGCATTTCGGGCATTAAGATGAGCTCAAATGAAAATGATGCAATGAGATGAAATGATCTACTCATCGATCTGAACATTTGGTATGCTATCTCGCTAAGCAGACCACATGTGCGAGTTATGATCGTTGAAGATGCAACAAAATATTCCGAGAAAAAGACTTAGAGATTCGGGAAGAAGGAGAAGTCAACCCTCGATCTAGATCCGTCGGATCAGTGACCCGGCTGGCCTTCGGGGCGGAGAGGAGAAAAAGGAGAAGCGGCGTGCCCGGCGGCTAGTCGGTGAAGCTGTGGCCGGCTTGCCGGCAGCTGACCAAGCGGCAACGAGAACGGCCGTGGCGGAGAAGCGGCAAGAATTCGGCGGCTGCCAGCCAGATCCGGTGAAGCGACAACGGCAGTGGCCGAATTGAGCGGCCAGTTGGTGTTGAAGCGGCTTGGCTCGGGCGAGGCTTGTGGCGTGTCTGAGCGAGGGAGCCCCCCAGGCGAAGCCAGGCGTGGCCAGCAGTGGCCGAGCGCCACGTCGTATGACCTGATGATTAGCGTCTTGTGGCCGGAGGTTTCGTCAGTATGGACGGCGGACGTGTCAGCCTAGTGGAGGAAGCGGGGCTAGGGTTTGGGGATCCGGATTTGGAGGAGATGCATATTTATAGGTAGAAGGAGCTAGGAGGCTCAAATGAGTCTGATTTTACGCCCACACGATCGTGATCCGACGATGGAGAGCATGGAAGTGACTTAGATGGTTTATTGGACTATTTTGGAGGGTGTTGGGCTGCAACTTAAAAGAGGCCTTCTGCGAGTGTGGTTAACCGTTGGAGTACCAAGCGAACTCCAAATGACCGAAACTTGACGGGTGGTCTACGGTGGTGTACCAAGGCCACTTGACAAACCTCGGTCCATTCGAGAAAGTTTAGTACCGCTCATGGAAAAATGTAAAAGGGCGCCTTGGGGGACATAGGAGTGCGGATTGCAAAAGCGGACAAGGGGAAAATGCTCGGAATCATAGAAGAACACGTATGCAAATGAGATGCACATGATGACATGATATGAAATGCATGACATGGACAAAATGCAAAATGAAGAAAAACCCAACCACGGAGGAATATCATATCACAATGCCGAAAATGCCAAGAGTTGGAGTTGCAAATATGGAAAGTTACATCCGAGATTATTCACTGGACACCTAACTTTTTACATAGTACTCCCTCCTTTCCTAAATATTACTAGATGAGTCCCCTTGATTGCCATGAACAACATATATCTCTCTGCGCAAAATTATCGATTTCATAGAACTAAAAAAACTCTATAACCGCATGACAAATGTGGTAGCCAAACTAAATAAACTCCCATCATCATTTAGATCATCACGTAAGGAAAAAAGATCAGCCAACTCCCTCTTGCATAATGGGATTATATTTTTCTTTTTGACATGTTAATGGGACTTAAAAGCTCACTTACATGCATGCTACGGTGCATTCTTGCATGCAAACATGTTGATGTGATTTAAAACCCACTAACATGCATGTGCCTCGATATTTCTGCATGCTTGCATGTGGCTTAGTCTTGAACCTCTCAGCGTCTAGATCGGGCGGCTATTATGGACTGATTTACTTCATCTACTGGCTACATCAATTTTTATGATGTGGCTCAAGGAGAGGATAGAGAATTCCTAGTAGTGGGGCTAGCTATTACTAGTAGATAAGTCTTTGTAGAGATTCCACTACATACGGAACACAATGAATGAATCTACACTTAAAATGCATCTATATACATCCGCATGTGGTTCATGGTGAAATCTCTACAAAGACTTATATTTAGGAGCGGAGGAAGTACTAGTATAGTACGTCTTGTAATTTATCAGTGAGATAAATTTGTACAATGCTATAGAAGCTTCCGACACATTACATGTATCTTCGTCCAAGGTTGCCCGTTGCAACATTTCATCAAATCTGAAGGAGACTAACATGCATGCTATTGCATCTCAATGATTGACATATCATAGCAAATATGTACTCCCTCCGTTCCAAAATAAGTGTCCCTACTTTGTGCAAACTTTAGTACAAAGTTGTACTACTACTAAAGTTGACACTTATTTTGGAGCAGAGCACAACTAAAGAAAAAGCGATCCATGCAGTCCCTAGCCCTTGAACCGTGAACCCGACCAGGCTTCAATTTCTTGCAGCAGCGTTCGAGCTTCCTAATAAATGAAGTTTGCAACCTTTTGACCATCGGATCATTTTGTGCAGTTTCACCAAAATCGAGATGAGCATCCACATGGCAAAGAAATTGAAGAAGCGTGATTAGAATAAGATTATTGGGACTAGTTGATGAGACATAAACTCATCACAAATATAGTAGGTAGAAGCCAGGTAGAGGTATGTGCGGGGCAAAGAAGTAGAAATATCCTGAGGGGTGATGTGGGCAGTTGGAGCAGTGGTGCAAGCGGCTGTAAAGGGAGTTGTGCACGAGGGGCGTAGCTCAACCTTGAGGAGGCGGCGAGGCGGCAATTTCCCATGTCGCGGCGGTGAGCAAGGGGCGAAGGCAACCTCACGGCTTTGTGAGAGAGAGCAGCGGGGACCCCGATCGGGGCGTCCGATAGTGAGTTTTCGCCGTCGGTGGCAGCCACCGCATCTACACTAAGCATCCACCCCTTCCCCAAGCGGGCGTGATCCGCCGGGATGTTAGAATATGTGGCCCACGATCGTTTTGTGCGAGAGAGTGTGAAGAGCAACCTGACAACAGCAACCGTGTAGGCTGGCCCGTCGACTATGTATATAGTGGGCGGTTTCCTTTTCTCTCCATATGAACCTATCATATTGCGTGCGTGCCATTGAAGAAAAAAACTTTATTTATAAATGGCGGCACCTACTACTCGTTCTCCTATAATCTTGCGCAGCATCTCCAAAATATTAACCTTGCGATTGGCTCTTAGCCTCTTGGGAAATCGAGCAATAATGGTAGTCAGTATATATCGTTACGGCTATATGAGACCGATGATGAATTGTTGCTGCGTCCACTGCGTGGCGAGGTCGAGGCGAGGCGAGGTGCTACATCTGAACAAAATGAGTGAATCTACACTCTAAAATATGTCTATATACATCGGTGTTTGGAGTATGTACTAGTAGTTCATATTGAAATCTACTAAAGGACATATATATTCCAAACAATATGATATAATCTCTATAACCAAGGTAGTAGGGACAAGAGGAGTAAGCGGAGGAGTAGTAAATTCTTCTCCTCGTCCTGCGAGCCACCGCACTTGCATGGGCGAGGAGGCAGCGTAAGCGGGCAAGCTTCACCTCATCCTGCGAGCCACCGCGCCCGTGGGCGGGGAGGCGGCGTGCTAAAAAGCTTCTCCTCGTTCTGCGAGTTCACGAGACACATCAAAAGTACTCGAGTGTATAGAGCCTTGCCTCTAAGGTAGGCCCCACATGGTTTGCCTCTTTTTTAACATAACACGTCAATTAGCAATTTGTTTGTTCATCCGTGGTAGGCGATCCTCCCTCCACCAAGTGGACAACGATTACTGCGTGCCAAATTACCACGTGGGCTGCCTTTTTAAATCTGAAATGAGCTCCACCGTGTACCAGCAGCGGGTGTGGTTGGGAAAGAGGCGGAATCGCGTCGCCGTGCATGCACCTCTTCTCTTCGTGCCGTCCCCCACCTACGTGGGTGTGTGTGAAGATACAAACCCAGCGTTCATGAGTGTTTTTTGTTTTGGGTGTGGGGGTAGGGTGGGGGTTGATTTCGTGAATTATTTGTGGGAATATGTGTCGATGACATCTCAAACAAAATTTTGCATGCAAAGTGTGTGAAATGGAGGCCTATCCATATCATACATAGAGGTCGGGCAATCCACGAGAAGAGGGAGGTCAATAGCTATCGATAGAGTCGAAGAGAGGATCAAGTGGGTGGAGTGCGAGATCGATGAAGAGAGCCATCTAAATTGTGTGTGTGTGCAAGTCAAAGATATGGAGGCCAGCCTCTAGGAGCGTTAGAGGGCACATGTCAAGTTAGGTGTGTGGCGAGGAAACATGACTAGGCGCTTGATATGTCGGTGTGTGTGGGGGGAGTGGGGTGGGGGAGGGTGGCGGAGGCCTAACTACAGTAGAAACGACTCGTATATGTGTTGAGAAGGAGAGACCCAGCTATGTCTTGAGGGAGATCGGTGCGACATCCATACATAATTGAAGGGCGGAAATATGATGGGATAGAGAGAGAGAGAGAGAGAGAGAGAGAGAGGGAGGAGAGGGTAGAGTGTTGGATGGGTGATGGAGTTGCTTCTCGAAGATGGTGGGAGAGGCCTACTAGACAAACTAAGGGTGGAACGCAACTGTTATCAATAAGAGTGGGGATGTGTTTACGTGTGTGCTGTGCGTGATAGATCTGTCGGGGCGCATCCATGGATGATGAAGGGGAACCATGTGTTTGGTAAGCAAACCTAACTAGATCGGTAGATCAATTGTTGTTTGTCGGAGGAAGGAGAGACACAACTAATGAGGTAGATCGATTGGCGTGTGGGTAAAAGCGAGTTATAAGAACCTAGCTAGCTATATGTATAGCGAGAGATTGGTCGGTGTCGTCCATTTGTTAGAGGCAAATAAGGCCCAGTGAGGCGGATGAGCGAGAGAGAATGGAGCTAGGAGGTGGTGCGAGAGGCCCAACTACTAGCTAGATTAGGGAGGAGTGTGCGGTTGTGAGATCGATGAAAAGAGGCGAGATTTTACGTGTAATGACCGTATGAGAGACGAGGCAAGGACACATAAAGGAGGAGATTGAAGGTGTGTGTGTGTATGTTGTAGGCATGCATCATTGGAGAGGTTTATCGATCGGTGTGTGTCGGAAAGGAGTTGTGGAGACTCAGGGAGAGCGACCTAAAGAAAAAAATGAATGTGCCGGTGGATAGAATGCTGAGGGAGGGAGGCGAGGAGGGCATGTGCATGCGAGAGAGAAAGTTAGTGGTAGCTACAAAGGTTAGAGGATTGTGTGGGTGTAAGAGACTAACAAAGATCATAATTTGATATGAAAGTGGATTCATATATTTGAATAGGAGATCATAGTGTTTTAAACATTGCATGCATGAATATAGTGGTGATACACGTGCTGTGCACATGTTATACCATAATGTGATAATGCATGGCGTTTGCAACTCACAGCTAAATGCCGAACAATCTAAACCATACTATACATCAAACAATCTCACATTTTATTTGAATTTGTGATAATGTGTGGCGTTTTGCTTTACAACTAAATATCAAACAATCTAAACAATACTATATATTGAACATTCTCACATTTTATTTGAATTTGTGGTAATGTGTGGTGTTTGCAACTCACATCTAAATACTTGTAGGCATAGAGGCGGGGCACCATACATAATGTGATAAACACATTATACATATGAGACATGGTTTAGATTATGAAGATCTAGCTAGAGCTAGAAATTTAATGTGATTTGAAATCAAAATAAAGTGGATTCAAAAATCTAGTTTGAGTTCATATAGTACACATAGTTCATATGTAACTCGAGACTAATCATGTGGTGTGTTGTGAAGATAATACACAAGCGGTGGTTTAATTTGACAATAATGATGATTGTAGATCTTATTAAAACAGTGAAGCGAATTCAAATGCTTTGACTTCACAACAATCATTCTTGTAGATCATATTCAAATAGAAAGCGAATTCAAATTTAGTTCATATTGAGCGGTAGTATATCGTTTGGAATGCACTAAAAGCGTTCATTTGAGTAGTAGGTTGCATGCATTATACACATAGCGAAATATTTTAATTGAACATAACATGAATTCAAAGTTTTGAATGAAATTTGTAGTCGCATTGATTTGATACAGATACACGTTAGGCTTGTCAAAATTTCAACCAGTGCCTTGTTAGCGAAATATTTAAGATATATCTTTGTCTCTTTGTGCTCAAACAACTCCCTCCATCTCAACCCGCGCCTTGCTATTCGAAATTACAGCGGCGTGAAAACTCCACCTCTGTGAAATCCCGACCGCGAAATGCCCTTGGTACCCCTGGCCGAAAGAACTGCCTCAAATTGGTGGGGGTACTTTCGTAACTTACCCACATTCGTACAAAGCGCGTCTCTAAGCCATGGTTTCCCACTGCCATCCCATCCGCCCACCCATTCGTACACCAAGGCCGCGAAAACCAGCGCGAAACCCACACCTGCTCGTCCGCCACCCGGTAGGAGCCTCTTCCCGACAGCGTCGTCCACAGCAACACCTCGGCGTCCCTCATCCACCGTCACGGATGAGGATCCGTCGTCGATCTCATCGTCCTTCGGTTCAACCACCCGTCCTCCACCTCCAAGGAGCTGGCCCAATGTTCCCCTTGTCTTCGTGCCACCTCCATTCCCACCACCGTCTTCACTGCACCCCGGAAGAGCATCATCATCACCGTTTCCTCGGATGAAGCTGCGGACCTAATCAGCGCCACCAAAGAGGTTGTACACTAATCGCCGCATTTTCTTCTTGATTTGATCTCACGGTGCTGCGGCGCTTCGGTCCCCAGGAAGCCGTGCGGCAGCAGCTCCATCCGCGGCGTCGCTCCCTCGGTGGCGACATCCACATCGATGGGAGCTGCTGCTGCTTTAGCTCTCGCTTCAGCTTTGCTGCTCTGCTCTTGCTCTCGGTCCCCTTCTGGTCATCTCTTGCTATTGCTCTTGCTCGCTCTTTGCTCTTGCTCTTGCTCTTGCTTGCGATGCTGCTCAGATTAGCTACACTTGATCGACTTTTGGGTCGATCGATTTTGGGGTGGGGGGCTCTTGGCTTGAAGTGAAGAACCAGCACTTGCGAGGAGGTGGGCTCACGGAGAGGTACCCTCTATCTATCTTAGGGTTCGAGGATGGGGCGATGGTGGCCGGCGGTGGCGTGGGGATCGCCGGAGAAAAAGCTTCGGCCAGGGGCCTAGAGGATGGCTGGATCGTGGCGGACCCGGCGTGGGAGTGTTTTTGAGGCGAGCGCGGCGCACCGCCCGACCATGGCCAGCCGAGGGCTGCTGTTTGGCAGTGGTGGTGGCGGCTCGGGGGTGGAGGTTGAAGATGAACCGCTGGCCCTTGATTTCGTATCCAACGGCTGCAAAATTAGTGACGAGATGAAAAAGTCGGTCGACCGGCGTGTAGCCTCACCTTGCTAGTGCATTCGGTTTGACAGACAAAATTCAGTTTCGACGAGCAAAATTCAGTTTTGACGATTAAGTTCAGTTTAAACGGTTAAGTTCGAAGATGGCGCTGATGTATTTTACATCTAGCACTTTGTGGTTATGTATTTTAAGTCATGTATTGGAGATGCTATTAGAATTCCACTCAGGTTAACATTGTTCGTTGTCTCTCTTGTCACCTTGACCTTGGCGGTACAACTCACGGAGCTGCTCCAACAACGAAACCCTCCATCACAGTGGAGCAGTACCTCGGGCTCCATCTCCGGGCGCCTAAGATCTTCTTCCCTCCTCCAGCAAAAAAGTCAGCAGAACATCGTCACCGTCAACCCAATTCTGCTGAGATCGACATGGCTTAGCCAAAGAGGTTGTACACTTGTTGCATCTCTTTTTTACTCTACATGTTATATATATTGTCCACTGAGCACACGAATTTGTTCCTTTAGTGTCTCCTTGAAAGAAAAAACGTAGGAATTTTAATTTTCACTTGTCCTCCTTTTCAAATTCCTATTCATGAAGCACAAGACTAAGAGATAGTAGCATAATAGCATTATAACCGTACATTTTCTTGTGGTTTGACTTAATCTCACCATGCTTCTTTGCATCCTGTGATCTTCAATTGTTGTGAATCAAACACCCAGTTGGCGAAATCATGTGTTTTAAATTCTCTATTTTGCATGTGCATTCCTATCCTATTCTGTCTATTTCCTATCCATGCATTGTTGGTATCCTCCAATTCTAACGAGCCCTTACAAATTACTTCTCTTACAGATAGTTGTCAAAGAAACCTTGCGTGGTTTGTCCCGCTCCTGCTGCGTCGTCGTCCACCCAGCTCAGCTGCTCCAACGACGGAAGGGTCCGGCCGCAGAGGATCCGGCCTCAGACGTCTTCGCTGCCTCGGATCTTCTTCCCCGCCAGCAGCAGCCATGAAAACTGCATTACCATCATCAACGAGTAGATGACCTCGAGGACTACATAGGTCCGTAAGAGAGTCGCACTCTTTCGTGTCTGCTTACGTTATGCATCGCAATATTACATGCTACTTTATCGTCCTGTTCACCGATTAGACTCGAGTCGACTCAAACTAATGGTCAAACTTGAGTTTTTAAATGGTTGTGGGGTACATATCGGGGCCGCTATCAATAGTATCTATCTACTATCTGGTTAATCTCCGGTGTCTACTATGAGTTTCATGTTGGGTGGGAAACAAAGCAGTAAAAAGCCATTATCGTGTTTTTAGCTGAAGCCATTATCACTGCTATTATTGGTTTTGGGTCTATCCACGAGTTGCTACCATCACTCTGGATTTCTACATGCACTCCTTACATAATCTCACTATGTTTTATTCCTATGCATGACAGTTATTGTAAACAATGGAACTGAACATGTAGAGAAAAAGAAACAGAGCCTTGCGTGGCAATAAAATTCATCATGAGACATCGCTCCATGGTAGGCGCAAAGGCAGCCCCCCTCCGCATTTGGATTGTAACCGAGAGGAAGATATCTGTTTGAGGGGATTAGGAAGGAAGACAACTCCTATTTACCCCTGAGGTCTTCGCTCTAACTTGGCATCTTGATGTTGGTTATATCATGCATATGGTGTCTTGCATTGCTTACTTTATACATCAAATATGTCATCACCTTAGTTTAGACATCCTTTGTGCAAATGCCATCTGTTTAGTTTATTCATCGTTTATGTGAATTATACAGCCATCTTGTTTAGCGAGGCATCATATATGTGAATTTTGCAATGCCATCTTAGCCTGTGATCATCTTATATATAAATTATATCAGGCCATCCTTTTTTCGTTACATATTACATTTGTCAACAATGTTAGTACATTCAAGCTGCTCTTCGTGTGCATCAGCCATTTGACACGGTGATGGCAAATGCAGAGTGAAAACAAGGTCTTGAGCGAACTATGCTATCGGCAGAAGCGCATATCTCGCTGATTCTGAATAGCTCCTCGGAGGGAGGATTAGAGAGCAGATGACCAGTCCTATTCCCCGAGGTGTATGCTCTAACTTGGCGAGGGTTATGTTTCTCATATCGTGTAGTATGGTGTCTCGCATTGCTATGTCATTTGATTAGTTTAGACATGCTTTGTGTGAATGCCACCTGTTCGGTGTCTAATTACCATATATGTGAATTATGCATTGCCATCTTGTTGCAAGACATTATATATGTGAATTATACAATGCTATTGAGAAGTCTGGAATTAGGGGTGTCCGGATAGCGAACTATCACCGTTGGCGGACTCACGGACTATGAAGATACAAGATTGAAGACTTACGTCCGTGTCAGGATGGGACTTTCCTTAGTGTGGAAGGCAAGCTTGGCGATACGGATATGTAGATCTCCTACCGTTGTAAATGACTACGTGTAACCCTAACCCTATCCGGTGTCTATATAAACCGGAGGTTTTAGTCCGTAGGGCGAACAACAATCATCATCGATAGGCTAGCTTCTGGGGTTTAGCCTCTCGATCTCGTGGTAGATCCACTCTTGTACTACCCATATCATTAATATTAATCAAGAAGGAGTAGGGTTTTACCTCCATCGAGAGGGCCGGACACAGGGTAAAACTGTCGTGTCCCTTGTCTACTGTTACCATCCGCCTAGGCGCACGATTCGGGACCCCCTACCGAGATCCGCCGATTTTGACACCGACATTGGTGCTTTCATTGAGAGTTCCTCGTAGCGTCATCCTTAGGCCAGCGGCTCCTTCGATCATCAACAACGATGCGGTCCAGGGTGAGACTTTTCTCCCGGACAGATCTTCGTATTCGGCGGCTTTGCTTTGCGGGCAATTCATGGCCATCAGGTAGATCGAAAGCTAAGCCCCAGGCCATCGAGGTCAGATTTGGGAGTTTGAACTACGACCGACATCGCGGAGACTTTATCTTCAGATTCGAGCCACAGCCAGCGCGCGCGCCTTGTCTCGATAGGCGCGATCTAGCTCTGCCGCGAGCGATTGCCACAGGGCTGCACCGGCGTCCGCTCCGACCCTTAGCTCCGGGCCGACTCCGCCGATCGAGGATGAGTGGCTGGACACCGCCTCGGGGCCTCACGATCTCTCGGTGATTGAGCCAAACTCCATCCATGTTCTTTGCGAAGCCGTGACTCCAAGGTTAGGACTCCTCTCCGGACTCCGAACCCTCGCGCGCCCTGTCAATCCAATCAATTGGGCGCGGGATATGGAGTTCACTTGCCGGACATCTTTCAGCACTTCGCCCTTTGGCGACATCTGAATTCACTAAAGTCTCTCTCTTTATCAAGAGAGCCTGGACGAACTACGGTTAGGAAGGTTGGGATGCGGACTGAGCGAAGAAATTCAGCGCCCACCCACCACCCACTTTGCTAGCCCTTGTCGATGATTTAACCGACATGCCGACTTGACTCCGAAGACATCGGCGGTATGGGCGGCGATCTTTGAGGCGACCAAGAACCAGCGCCTCAGGGGCCTTTGGAAAGCCACCTCGTCATCGACATATACATGGTGGACATCCCAAAAGATGGGAATGGCGATGGAGCAGATTGGAGGATGACCCCTCAAGAAACAGCCCAAGCGCCCGGCGTCGGTGGCGCCGCTCTAATCCGCCACATCAAAAGCGGTTATTCCGGCACGGAGATAATAACACCTCGAGCAGTGCGAAGACAACCTCCTCCGGCAGGATTCAGCACAAGAGGAGGAGAAGCTAGCCCTCATGATAGGCGAAGCCCGAGGGAGGTGGAGGGCGATAATTATATGCCCTCCTCCGAAGATGAGGCAAGCCTCGTGACGGCAATTTGTCGTGCACGGATCCCGCTTGAGCAGGGAGGCGTTTCAAGCGGGCTTATGGCCCTGAAGCAGCCTCAAGAAAAAGCAGCAACAGACTTAGAGCTGACCAAGACTTGCTAGGCGTGGATGGATGAAGTCCTTGCGGCGAAGAGTACAAACTTCGAGCCCTACAAGAGATACCCAAAAGCATGGCCCAATTAGGGAGGAAGCACCCAAATCTACATCACCGGCGCATGATCCGGACCAGCCACCCGTGGCCTGAGAGAAGGTCTCTAGGCCCTCCATTCAAGCGAACCCGGCGTCGCTCAAAAAGTACCAAGAGCGAAGCACGCCCGAGACCTGCGAGACATATTGGAGGACAAGGCAAAGAGCGAGCAAAGATCAATCTCACGGATCCGTGGGTGCCCCGACGACACGTGATGATAACGTCATCGCGCGGATACAACAATTCCGGCGGGCGAACACACGATGAACAAAGCTCATTTGAGCTGCGATGTGATATAGCTCAATCTGAGGTGCCGCACACCACTATGCTTCCACACGAGGAAGGTGATGGATCATCAAATCCAGAGGTTTCAAACCCGTAAACATCCGAATCATCACGATAGCTGCAACAGATCCATGGTTTGGATGAGGGACTACCTCCTCCATATCCACATGGCCCTTGGTGATGATCTACGCCATCAAATACCTCCCACTCAAGCTTAAAGGACCAGCTCGACGTTGACTTAACAACTTGCGGCCAGAATCAATTGGTTGTTGGGAGGACACGGAAACCGCATTCCTTGATAACTTCCAGGGCACATATGTGCGACCACGAGGCCGCCCGATGACCTCAACCACATAATTCACCAGCGGAAGAATCGGCGAGACAATTACGGACATGGTTCCTAACCAAGAAAAATCAAATCGTTATTTGTCCGGATCACTGAGGCCCTTGCAGCCTTCAAACATAACATCCAGCGACAGGCTTGCCGACACCTAGGGCAGGAAAAGCCAAAATCCATGGCAGCCCTCACAGCACTCATGACCCGCTTTGCGCGGGAGAGGACAACTGGCTAGCTTGTAGTAACAACTTGACCAAAAACCACGGTAGTTCGGATACCAAGGACAGCAATGGCGGGTCGGCGTCGCCAAGCACAAGCGTCGCATCAACAGCGATAATGCTGAAGATCTGACGATCAATGCGGATTCAGGCTCTCAACCTGGTCAGCGGAAAAGGCGTTTAAAAAATACTCGGGCCCGTCCAATCTTGACCGAATTTCGATCGCTTGTGCCAAATACATGGCACCCAGAAAAACCAATAACCACACAACGAGAGTTGTTGGGTCTTCAAACAATGAGCAAGTTAAATGCGAACTCAATGACAAAGGGATGCATAGCGATGGCGAGAGAGCCCGGCCGCCAGACAATAGAGGGCGGAAGGGCTTCCCCCACAAGTGCGGGCGGTGAACATGATATCGCAACCCCCATATACCCAAAGGGGCCAGGCGTGCACTAAGGGGCGTATATACGATGGAGCCAGTCGCCCCAAAGTTCAACCCATGGTCCTCCTGCCCGATCACCTTTGATTGAAGGACCACCCACTAGCATCACTTCCTGAGATTAGCGCGATGGCTCTTGACCCAATCATCGGCAGTTTCACCTCACTAGAGTCACGATGTGGCCGGCGGCAGCGACTTGAACCTGCTCTGCTCGGGATACGGTCGCCAAAATGGGCATAGACCCCTCAAAGATTAAACCCACAAAGATGACCTTTAAAAGCGTCATACCAGTGTAGAGGCCAATTATGCAGGGCTCATTTACACTGAAGTGGTCTTGGATCCCAGGATAACTTCGAGCGAAGGTTAATCTTCAACATAGTCCCGTTGCGCGGCTATCACGCCTTTGCTTGAATGAACCGCATTACAAAGTTCAATGCGGTGCGCTTCACGCATACCTCTCAAGTTCAAGATGCAGGCCCTCGAGGTAATCACGGTCAATGGAAGACACAGGCGCTCTCCGAGCGGAGGAGCATCTGGCTGACCCTGTGGCGGAGGTCCAACAGCCCTCTCCAAGAAATTCTCGACACTGGCTACTAAGCGACGGGACACCGTCAAAGCAACTTTGGAGTAACCTACAACAAGACCGCTTGGCACGATCCGAGCATGCTTAGCAATCCGGCCTAACCCCAGCCCTCGCAAAATTGCGAAGCGAGTACTCTGCGTACATACGCTACGCTTTGGAGATACCATGGGCATAAGGGAGAGGCACGACCATGCTACGCCCAGAATCTTGGCTCAACACGCACGGGGGCTCCGATTGTGTCATTCTTTTTCTTTCTTCTTTTCTCTTACTTTCGAGGACTCCATTTCCGGAAGCCCTGTCCGGCTAGAATGCAGAACTCATGATGCAACAGCCGGGGAAGCGAAAGCTTATTCGAGTGTCTAGGTGGTCTCTACTACGAGGCATTATACCTGTTTTACATACCATCCATAGCTTACCCGGAAGGGACATGTTAAATAGTCCCATCCTTGCTTATCGCACTATTTGTATCGTTCTGCTTTCATTTGCAGTACCTTTTTGAATAAACAATACATAGCTTTTGCCTATTATTGCACTCCTTTATTTATCTATATATATGTTCATTCATGACATGTTGCACCCGTACACTTTGGTGCGGCCAATACACCAGGGCTTAAGTACCCTAAAATATGGTGTGATAAGTCCGAACACTTTCACAAGTGCTGCACCCGAACTTATAGCATTATATGCATCGGCTCGAATCATGTCTTGGGTCAATAGTTGGGTTTGCCCGGCTCCCATGTTTTGGTACCTTCGTTCCATTATATCGGCTAAGGTAGCCTTGGGAGAACCAACTGCGATTGTGCCCAGGTTGAGCTGGGTTGAGCACCTCGATGGAAAGCTAAAACTGACCGTCATGATAGAGGCGAGAGCAGTCGCTATTCGAGAGGTTTTTGGGTCCCTAAAGACTTATGCCGCTTAGGCGAGGTCGGCATAATAGAGCCAAAGCGTGGATAGCACCCGAACTCGGTCTTCGAATACTAGGGGCTTCACGAAATTTAAAATTATAGAATTCTATAGCTAAGTGAGAGTGTTCAAGCACTTATAGTCCGGTTGCCTTGTTACGTTCGTTGATCGCCTCCCTCGAAGGACCCAGAATGGGAACAAGAGCTCAAGTTTATCGAACACCCAGCACTTTCGTGGCATGGGGGCTGAAATAACGACTTGCCATCTCTCAAATTTGATAAGCGACCGCTTAGAAGGTAATATTTTAAATTCAAAAGCGTTGCTTAAGCGCATATGAACAAGTTTTTCAGCGTGCTGAGGATAACAAATCAGGTCTATTAAAAATTACATCTTTGGAGCATTCACCGCTTTATAAAGGGCACCCTTAGAGCGCCCTCATAGTACATTTCGGGCTTCGCGATGCTCCTTGCGGCGGTGGCCGTCCGTCACTGGCTTCTCGGCATCCATCTTGCCCAGTGCACTTTAGCTACGAGCAAGGGGCCCACAGGCACCTTCAATGCTGAGCCGGCGCGCAGTGACTTCAATCCATGGACGAGGCGTCCACCAGCCGCCGCACTAGCCGAAAGTAGCTCCAGGCACTTGGCTTCCCGTAGGCCACGACCGAACTATGAGGGCCGCCGCACTTTGTTCGGTGACCTTGTGGAGCTTCGACCAGCTGCTTCAGCTGGTCGCTCGAAACACCCGGATGTCGGCCTCGGCATACATGTAGACCAGAACACCTTTTCCGTCGAGCTCCCTCCTCCGGCGCAGTGCAGAAACGTGGCCTCGGACACACTCACAGGCAGGTCTGCGAATGCTCTGAAAGGCTCCAGTTCGGGTAAGTAATAGATAATTCACTTTCACATGCTTGCTTTGCATAAAGAATGCCTTACCATACGCTATCTTCTTTAATGATTCAATTTCCTAGAGGCTTTTTGGGCTTTGGCCTTGGCGGCTTTAGCACTCTCAAGAGCCGAGGCGAGCTCGGACTCTCGAGTCTTGAGTCACTCTCCAAACTCTAGTGTTTTTCCACGAGGCACAGGCTCTTGCCGCACCTCCGCCACCCAGCGCCTCCCACCTTCTCTCGCTCAGTGCGCTCCCGGACCGCTTTGCTTTCGGCCGTGGACACCGCTTCCCAGAGTCGCCACCTCGTTCATGGCCCTACAATACCCCACGTTAATCCTGTCATTTTGCAGCAAATCCTTTCTATAAGGTATTGCTTTATTAAAGGTATTACTTACCTTCCTTGTCCCCGAGTTGCTTCTTGGCAAGACCGAGCTTCGTTCTCCGGACACTCGAGGCTTTCTGCTTCAATGCATTGACCTCCTTGATCCCGGTGGTAGTAGGTCGGCCAGTAGCGCAGCCTACATTCCCATATTGACATACTTATGTTAGACTCCTGCGTATATCTTTTAGATCCCAGTCCAGCTTTTCTTTAGAACACGAACTAAGCATCGAGACTCTTGTCTGTGGTAATATTTTTACATATTCTAAACTTACCTCAAAGCACTGTTAGAAGGTGATGCAGGGCTTGAGTCAGCCCGCTCTTGGCGAATTGAACTTCTGTATCACCACACTCATAACGGTCACGGTGCTCCTCGTCGATGGAGGCGCCGTTAAGCGCCTCTAGCAAGCTATCGGGTGCCTCCGGATGGGCGAAAGTCACCGGCGTCATGAGTCTGCCCTTCTTACTGAAGGGCCACTTGCGGACTTGGAACCCACTGAAGGTTCGATGCAGTCGACCTGAGGCCGTGCCAGAGCCCTCGGGGTCTCGCCCCCTTGCGCCCGCCAGTCGGGAGGTGGCCTTGCGGCGCCTCCGGGACCACCTCCTCTGGCTGGGCCTTTAGGACTCCACCGGTGGTGTCAAATGCAACGTCCGCGAGGAGAGGAGGCGGTCGGAGTGAAGTGCTATTCACATCAAGCGAATCCGAGGAAACCGCTTCGGCAAGCGCGAGCTCGAATCTTAGGCGGACTACATGGTTATATTCGGCGTTAGAAGACACTGTCGACAAATAAAAGTCATGAGCTATTCAGATCACGGACACTTACGATCTCGCCGAGGGCTTGGCCCTTGGTGGCCCTCCTCCTCGTCGTTGTCGGCGTTGGTGGAGAAATCGGAGGAAGGGTCCTTCCTTTCTTGAACCCTCCGGCCTCCCGGATCAGGCGGCCTTCCTTTCTTCTCTCCCCCATTTGAGGGAAGCTTCTTTCCTCCTCCTCGTCCTCGGGGAGAGATTCGCCCTCAGTCGTCGGACGATGAGTCCGAAACAACAGGCGGTCAGGCGCTCCTTGAGTCCCGTGGCCTTCTTCTTGGCCTTCTTCTCCGGCACCACGTGAGGTGCGAAGCCTTCTTCCCGTCAGCGGGCGTCCGCTGAGTCTTTGGCAAGGAATCGAGACAGTTAACCTGCACGGGCGTGTAACGCATTGATCCTATCAAAGGTAAGGGAGTTTAGATCCCACATAGAGTCAAACTATGAAAACAAGAGTCCGTAAAGGGTAAAATAGCTTACCTCGGTAGCTTGGCGTTGCGAGCTGAATCCGCGATCTTGATGGCGGATGTAGAACCTCGATGCTTATGAACGGCACCTTCCGGGCATCTTGTATTACGTAGTGTCGAAGAGCCTTTCCGAGGAGTTTGGTCTTTGTGCGGATCGAACTCCACAATTTTAAGGCCCGTTCTTGGCATGGGAGGATCCGGCGGATGAGCATTAACACGGACTACATTGACAAGCTGAGATTCTTGTCCACGGGGTTTGCATGCAGGTTTGGAGTCGGTCGGCTCTTAGGATTACCCCACGTCAGGCC
>JAHIAM010003247.1:0-69308 GCA_021605205.1 Aegilops longissima
CCCCAAAACAATGAGAAATAGTCCATGAAAAGGTCCAGAATCGGCCGAAGCTGCAAGCGTTGATGACCGACGCGTAAGCGCACCTTGGGGATCGTCAATCATGGAAATCACTCCGAGACCCCAAAACAGTGAGTAATAGTCCACGAAATGGGCCAGAATCGACCAAAACTGCGAGTGTTGATGACCGACATGTAAGCGCACCTCGGGGTTCGTCAATCATGGAAATCACAACGGGACCCCAAAATAGTGAGTAATAGTCCATGAAAAGGTCCAAAATCAGCCAAAATTGCGATTGTTGATGACTGACACGTAAGCGCACCTTGGGGTTCAACAACCATGGATATCACTTGGGACCCCAAAATAGTGAGTAATAGTCCATGAAACGGGCCAGAATCGACCAAAACTGCGAGTGTTGATGACCGACACGTAAGCGCACCTCGGGGTTCGTCAATCATGGTAATAGCTCCGGGACCCCAAACCAGTGAGTAATAATCCACGAAACGGGCCAGAATCGGCCAAAACTGCGAGTGTTGATGACCGACACGTACACGCACCTAAGGGTTAAATCAATCGTGGAAATCACCCGGACCCCAAAACAGTGAGTAATAGTCCACGAAACGGGCCAAAATCGGCCAAAACTGCGAGTGTTGATGACCGACACGTAAGCGCACCTTGGGGTTCGTCAATCGTGGAAATCACTCCGGGGCCCCAAAACAGTGGGTAATAGTCCACGGAACGGGCCAGAATCGGCCAAAACTGCCAGTGGTGATGACCGACACGTAAACGCACCTAAGGGTTCGTCAATTGTGGAAATCACCGAGACCCCAAAACAGTGAGTAATAGTCCACGAAACGGGCCAGAATCGGCCAAAACTGCCAGTGGTGATGCCCGACACGTAAGCGCACCTTGGGGTTCATCAACCGTGGAAATCACTCCGGGACCCCAAAACAGTGAGTAATAATCCACGAAACGGGCCAGAATCGGCCAAAACTGTGAGTGTCGATAACCGACACGTAAGTGCACCTTGGGGTTCGTCAATCGTGGTAATCACTCCGGGACCCCAAAACAATGAATAATAGTACATGAAAAGGTCCAGAATCGGCCAAAGCTGCAACTGTTGATGACCGACATGTAAGCGCGCCTTGGGGATTGTCAATCGTGGAAATCACTCCGAGACCCCAAACCAGTGAGTAATAGTCCACGAAACGGGCCAGAATCGGCCAAAACTACGAGTGGTGATGCCCGACACGTAAGCGCACCTTGGGGTTCGTCAACCGTGGAAATCACTCCGGGACCCCAAAACAGTGAGTAATAATCCAAGAAAAGGGCCAGAATCGACCAAAACTGCGAGTGTTGATGACCAACACGTAAGCGCACCTTGGGGTTCGTCAATCATGGAAATCACTCCGAGACCCCAAATCAGTGAGTAATAGTCCATGAAACGGGCCAGAATCGCCAAAACTGCGAGTGTTGATGACCGACACGTAAGCACACCTTGGGGTTCGTCAATCGTGGAAATCACTCCGGGACCCCAAAACAGTGAGTAATAGTCCACGAAACAGGCCACAATCAGCCAAAACTGCGATTTGTCGATGACCGACACGTAAGAGCACCTTGGGGTTCGTCAATCATGGTAATCACCCGAGACCCCAAAACAATGAGAAATAGTCCATGAAAAGGTCCAGAATCGCCAAAAGCTGCAAGTGTTGATGACCGACGCGTAAGCGCACCTTTGGGATCGTCAATCATGGAAATCACTCCGAGACCCCAAAACAGTGAGTAATAGTCCATGAAACGGGCCAGAATCGACCAAAACTGCGAGTGTTGATGACCGACACGTAAGCGCACCTTGGGGTTTGTCAATCGTGGAAATCACAACGGGACCCCAAAATAGTGAGTAATAGTCCATGAAACGGGCCAGAATCGGCCAAACTGCGAGTGTTGATGGCCGACACGTAAGCACACCTTGGGGTTCGTCAATCGTGGAAATCACTCCGGGACCCCAAAACAGTGAGTAATATAGTCCACGAAACAGGCCAGAATCAGCCAAAACTGCGCTTGTCGATGACCGACACGTAAGCGCACCTTGGGGTTCGTCAATCATGGTAATCACTCCGGGACCCCAAAACAATGAGAAATAGTCCATGAAAAGGTCCAGAATCGGCCGAAGCTGCAAGCGTTGATGACCGACGCGTAAGCGCACCTTGGGGATCGTCAATCATGGAAATCACTCCGAGACCCCAAAACAGTGAGTAATAGTCCACGAAATGGGCCAGAATCGACCAAAACTGCGAGTGTTGATGACCGACATGTAAGCGCACCTCGGGGTTCGTCAATCGTGGAAATCACAACGGGACCCCAAAATAGTGAGTAATAGTCCATGAAAAGGTCCAAAATCAGCCAAAATTGCGATTGTTGATGACTGACACGTAAGCGCACCTTGGGGTTCAACAACCATGGATATCGCTTTGGGACCCCAAAATGGTGAGTAATAGTCCATGAAACGGGTCACAATCGACCAAAACTGCGAGTGTTGATGACCGACACGTCAGCGCACCTCGGGGTTCGTCAATCATGGTAATAGCTCCGGGACCCCAAACCAGTGAGTAATAATCCACGAAACGGGCCAGAATCGGCCAAAACTGCGAGTGTTGATGACCGACACGTACACGCACCTAAGGGTTAAATCAATCGTGGAAATCACCCGGGACCCCAAAACAGTGAGTAATAGTCCACGAAACGGGCCAAAATCGGCCAAAACTGCGAGTGTTGATGACCGACACGTAAGCGCACCTTGGGGTTAAATCAATCGTGGAAATCACTCCGGGGCCCCAAAACAGTGGGTAATAGTCCACGGAACGGGCCAGAATCGGCCAAAACTGCGAGTGGTGATGACCGACACGTAAGCGCACCTAAGGGTTCGTCAATTGTGGAAATCACCGAGACCCCAAAACAGTGAGTAATAGTCCACGAAACGGGCCAGAATCGCCAAAACTGCAGTGGTGATGCCCGACACGTAAACCTTGGGGTTCATCAACCGTGGAAATCACTCCGGGACCCCAAAACAGTGAGTAATAATCCACGAAACGGGCCAGAATCGGCCAAAACTGTGAGTGTCGATAACCGACACGTAAGTGCACCTTGGGGTTAAATCAATCGTGGTAATCACCCGGACCCCAAAACAATGAATAATAGTACATGAAAAGGTCCAGAATCGCCAAAGCTGCAACTGTTGATGACCGACATGTAAGCGCCTTTGGGATTGTCAATCGTGGAAATCACCCGAGACCCCAAACCAGTGAGTAATAGTCCACGAAACGGGCCAGAATCGCCAAAACTACAGTGGTGATGCCCGACACGAAGCGCACCTTGGGGTAAATCAACCGTGGAAATCACTCCGGACCCCAAAACAGTGAGTAATAATCCAAGAAAAGGGCCAGAATCGCCAAAACTGCGAAAGTGTTGATGACCAACACGTAAGCGCACCTTGGGTTAAATCAATCATGGAAATCACCCGAGACCCCAAATCAGTGAGTAATAGTCCATGAAACGGGCCAGAATCGGCCAAACTGCGAGTGTTGATGACCGACACGTAAGCACACCTTGGGGTTCGTCAATCGTGGAAATCACTCCGGGACCCCAAAACAGTGAGTAATAGTCCACGAAACAGGCCACAATCAGCCAAAACTGCGATTTGTCGATGACCGACACGTAAGAGCACCTTGGGGTTCGTCAATCATGGTAATCACTCCGAGACCCCAAAACAATGAGAAATAGTCCATGAAAAGGTCCAGAATCGGCCGAAGCTGCAAGTGTTGATGACCGACGCGTAAGCGCACCTTGGGGATCGTCAATCATGGAAATCACTCCGAGACCCCAAAACAGTGAGTAATAGTCCATGAAACGGGCCAGAATCGACCAAAACTGCGAGTGTTGATGACCGACACGTAAGCGCACCTTGGGGTTTGTCAATCGTGGAAATCACCCGGACCCCAAAATAGTGAGTAATAGTCCATGAACGGGCCAGAATCGCCAAACTGCGAGTGTTGATGGCCGACACGTAAGCACACCTTGGGGTTAAATCAATCGTGGAAATCACCCGGACCCCAAAACAGTGAGTAATATAGTCCACGAAACAGGCCAGAATCAGCCAAAACTGCGCTTGTCGATGACCGACACGTAAGCGCACCTTGGGGTTAAATCAATCATGGTAATCACCCGGACCCCAAAACAATGAGAAATAGTCCATGAAAAGGTCCAGAATCGGCCAAGCTGCAAGCGTTGATGACCGACACGAAGCGCACCTTGGGGATCGTCAATCATGGAAATCACTCCGAGACCCCAAAACAGTGAGTAATAGTCCACGAAATGGGCCAGAATCGACCAAAACTGCGAGTGTTGATGACCGACATGTAAGCGCACCTCGGGGTTCGTCAATCGTGGAAATCACAACGGGACCCCAAAATAGTGAGTAATAGTCCATGAAAAGGTCCAAAATCAGCCAAAATTGCGATTGTTGATGACTGACACGTAAGCGCACCTTGGGGTTCAACAACCATGGATATCGCTTTGGGACCCCAAAATGGTGAGTAATAGTCCATGAAACGGGTCACAATCGACCAAAACTGCGAGTGTTGATGACCGACACGTCAGCGCACCTCGGGGTTCGTCAATCATGGTAATAGCTCCGGGACCCCAAACCAGTGAGTAATAATCCACGAAACGGGCCAGAATCGCCAAACTGCGAAAGTGTTGATGACCGACACACGTAACGCACCTAAGGGTTAAATCAATCGTGGAAATCACCCGGGACCCCAAAACAGTGAGTAATAGTCCACGAACGGGCCAAAATCGCCAAAACTGCGAAAGTGTTGATGACCGACACGTAAGCGCACCTTGGGTTAAATCAATCGTGGAAATCACCCGGGGCCCCAAAACAGTGGGTAATAGTCCACGAACGGGCCAGAATCGCCAAAACTGCGAGTGGTGATGACCGACACGTAAACGCACCTAAGGGTTAAATCAATTGTGGAAATCACCGAGACCCCAAAACAGTGAGTAATAGTCCACGAAACGGGCCAGAATCGGCCAAAACTGCGAGTGGTGATGCCCGACACGTAAGCGCACCTAGGGTTCATCAACCGTGGAAATCACCCGGGACCCCAAAACAGTGAGTAATAATCCACTAAACGGGCCAGAATCGGCCAAAACTGTGAGTGTCGATAACCGACACGTAAGTGCACCTTGGGGTTAAATCAATCGTGGTAATCACTCCGGACCCCAAAACAATGAATAATAGTACATGAAAAGGTCCAGAATCGCCAAAGCTGCAACTGTTGATGACCGACATGTAAGCGCGCTTTGGGATTGTCAATCGTGGAAATCACTCCGAGACCCCAAACCAGTGAGTAATAGTCCACGAAACGGGCCAGAATCGGCCAAAACTACGAGTGGTGATGCCCGACACGTAAGCGCACCTTGGGGTTCGTCAACCGTGGAAATCACTCCGGGACCCCAAAACAGTGAGTAATAATCCAAGAAAAGGGCCAGAATCGCCAAAACTGCGAAGTGTTGATGACCAACACGTAAGCGCACCTTGGGTTAAATCAATCATGGAAATCACCCGAGACCCCAAATCAGTGAGTAATAGTCCATGAACGGGCAGAATCGCCAAACTGCGAGTGTTGATGACCGACACGTAAGCACACTTTGGGTTAAATCAATCGTGGAAATCACCCGGACCCCAAAACAGTGAGTAATAGTCCACGAAACAGGCCACAATCAGCCAAAACTGCGATTTGTCGATGACCGACACGTAAGAGCACCTTGGGGTTCGTCAATCATGGTAATCACTCCGAGACCCCAAAACAATGAGAAATAGTCCATGAAAAGGTCCAGAATCGGCCGAAGCTGCAAGTGTTGATGACCGACGCGTAAGCGCACCTTGGGGATCGTCAATCATGGAAATCACTCCGAGACCCCAAAACAGTGAGTAATAGTCCATGAAACGGGCCAGAATCGACCAAAACTGCGAGTGTTGATGACCGACACGTAAGCGCACCTTGGGGTTTGTCAATCGTGGAAATCACAACGGGACCCCAAAATAGTGAGTAATAGTCCATGAAACGGGCCAGAATCGGCCAAACTGCGAGTGTTGATGGCCGACACGTAAGCACACCTTGGGGTTCGTCAATCGTGGAAATCACTCCGGGACCCCAAAACAGTGAGTAATATAGTCCACGAAACAGGCCAGAATCAGCCAAAACTGCGCTTGTCGATGACCGACACGTAAGCGCACCTTGGGGTTCGTCAATCATGGTAATCACTCCGGGACCCCAAAACAATGAGAAATAGTCCATGAAAAGGTCCAGAATCGGCCGAAGCTGCAAGCGTTGATGACCGACGCGTAAGCGCACCTTGGGGATCGTCAATCATGGAAATCACTCCGAGACCCCAAAACAGTGAGTAATAGTCCATGAAACGGGCCAGAATCGACCAAAACTGCGAGTGTTGATGACCGACATGTAAGCGCACCTCGGGGTTCGTCAATCATGGAAATCACAACGGGACCCCAAAATAGTGAGTAATAGTCCATGAAAAGGTCCAAAATCAGCCAAAATTGCGATTGTTGATGACTGACACGTAAGCGCACCTTGGGGTTCAACAACCATGGATATCGCTTTGGGACCCCAAAATAGTGAGTAATAGTCCACGAAACGGGCCAAAATCGGCCAAAACTGCGAGTGTTGATGACCGACACGTAAGCGCACCTTGGGGTTAAATCAATCATGGTAATCACTCGGGACCCCAAAACAGTGAGTAATAGTCCACGAAACGGGCCAGAATCGCCAAAACTGCGAGTGTTGATGACCGACACGTAAGCGCACCTTGGGGTTAGTCAATCGTGGAAATCACTCCGGGACCCCAAAACAGTGAGTAATAGTCCATGAAACGGGCCAGAATCGGCCAAAACTGCGAGTGTTGATGACCGACACGTAAGCGCACCTTGGGGTTCATCAATCGTGGAAATCACCCGGACCCCAAAACAGTGAGTAATAGTCCACGAAACGGGCCAGAATCGCCAAAACTGCGAGTGTTGATGACCGACACGTAAGCGCACCTTGGGGTTCCATCAATCGTGGAAATCACTCCGGGACCCCAAAACAGTGAGTAATAGTCCATGAAACGGGCCAGAATCGCCAAAACTGCGAGTGTTGATGACCGACACGTAAGCGCACCTTGGGGTTCGTCAATCGTGGAAATCACTCCGGGACCCCAAAACAGTGAGTAATAGTCCATGAAACGGGCCAGAATCGGCCAAAACTGCAAGTGTTGATGACCGACACGTAAGCGCACCTTGGGGTTAAATCAATCATGGTAATCACCCGGACCCCAAAACAGTGAGTAATAGTCCATGAAACGGGCCAGAATCGCCAAAACTGCAAGTGTTGATGACCGACACGTAAGCGCACCTTTGGGTTCGTCAATCGTGGAAATCACTCCGGGACCCCAAAACAGTGAGTAATAGTCCACGAAACGGGCCAGAATCGCCAAAACTGCGAGTGTTGATGACCGACACGTAAGCGCACCTTGGGGTCCATCAATCGTGGAAATCACCCTGGGGCCCCAAAACAGTGAGTAATAGTCCATGAAAACGGGCCAGAATCGCCAAAACTGCGAAAGTGTTGATGACCGACACGTAAGCGCACCTTGGGGAAATCAATCATGGAAATCACCCCGAGACCCCAAAACAGTGAGTAATAGTCCATGAAACGGGCCAGAATCGCCAAAACTGCGAGTTGATGACCGACACGTAAGCGCACCTGGGGGTAAATCAATCATGGAAATCACTCGGGACCCCAAAACAGTGAGTAATAGTCCACGAAACGGGCCAGAATCGCCAAAACTGCAGTGTTGATGACCGACACGTAAGCGCACCTTGGGGTTCATCAATCATGGAAATCACTCCGGGACCCCAAAACAGTGAGTAATAGTCCACGAAACGGGCCAAAATCGGCCAAAACTGCGAGTGTTGATGACCGACACGTAAGCGCACCTTGGGGTTCGTCAATCGTGGAAATCACTCCGGGGCCCCAAAACAGTGGGTAATAGTCCATGAACGGGCCAGAATCGGCCAAAACTGCAGTGGTGATGACCGACACGTAAGCGCACCTAAGGGTTCGTCAATGTGGAAATCACCGAGACCCCAAAACAGTGAGTAATAGTCCACGAAACGGGCCAGAATCGGCCAAAACTGCCAGTGGTGATGCCCGACACGTAAGCGCACCTTGGGGTTCATCAACCGTGGAAATCACTCCGGGACCCCAAAACAGTGAGTAATAATCCACGAAACGGGCCAGAATCGCCAAAACTGTGAGTGTCGATAACCGACACGTAAGTGCACCTTGGGGTTAAATCAATCGTGGTAATCACCCGGACCCCAAAACAATGAGTAATAGTACATGAAAAGGTCCAGAATCGCCAAAGCTGCAACTGTTGATGACCGACATGTAAGCGCGCCTTGGGGATTGTCAATCGTGGAAATCACTCCGAGACCCCAAACCAGTGAGTAATAGTCCACGAAACGGGCTAGAATCGGCCAAAACTACGAGTGTTGATGACCAACACGTAAGCGCACCTTCGGGTTAAATCAATCGTGGAAATCACCCGGACCCCAAAACAGTGAGTAATAATCCAAGAAAAGGGCCAGAATCGCCAAAACTGAAAGTGTTGATGACCAACACGTAAGCGCACCTGGGGTTAAATCAATCATGGAAATCACCCGAGACCCCAAATCAGTGAGTAATAGTCCATGAACGGGCCAGAATCGCCAAACTGCGAAAGTGTTGATGACCGACACGTAAGCACACCTTGGGGTTAAATCAATCGTGGAAATCACCGGGACCCCAAAACAGTGAGTAATAGTCCACGAAACAGGCCAGAATCAGCCAAAACTGCGATTTGTCGATGACCGACACGTAATAGTCCACGAAAAAATCGCACCTTGAGGGTAGCGCACCTTGGGGTTCGTCAATCATGGTAATCACTCCGAGACCCCAAAACAATGAATAATAGTACATGAAAAGGTCCAGAATCGGCCAAAGCTGCAACTGTTGATGACCGACACGTAAGCGCACCTTGGGGTTCGTCAATCATGGAAATCACTCCGAGACCCCAAAACAGTGAGTAATAGTCCATGAAACGGGCCAGAATCGACCAAAACTGCGAGTGTTGATGACCGACACGTAAGCGCACCTTGGGGTTCGTCAATCGTGGAAATCACTCCGGGACCCCAAAATAGTGAGTAATAGTCCATGAAACGGGCCAGAATCGCCAAAACTGCGAGTGTTGATGACCGACACGTAAGCGCACCTTGGGGTCCATCAATCGTGGAAATCACTCTCGGGCCCCAAAACAGTGAGTAAATAGTCCACGAAACAGGCCAGAATCAGCCAAAACTGCGTGTTGATGTCGATGACCGACACGTAAGCGCACCTTGGGGTTAAATCAATCATGGTAAATCACTCGGGACCCCAAAACAGTGAGTAATAGTCCATGAAAAGGTCGGGCCAGAATCGCCAAAGCTGAAAGTGTTGATGACCGACACGTAAAGCGATGAACGTAAGCGCACCCTTGGGTTCGTCAATCATGGGGTTCGTCAATCGTGGAAATCACCCGGACCCCAAAACAGTGAGTAATAGTCCACGAAACGGGCCAAAATCGGCCGAAACTGCGAGTGTTGAAGACCGACACGTAAGCGCACCTTGGGGTTCCTCAATCATGGAAATCACTCTGGGACCCCAAAACAGTGAGTAATAGTCCATGAAACGGGCCAGAATCGCCAAAACTGCGAGTGTTGATGACCGACACGTAAGCGCACCTTGGGGTTCGTCAATCATGGAAATCACTCTGGACCCCAAAACAGTGAGTAATAGTCCACGAAACGGGCCAGAATCGCCAAAACTGCGAGTGTTGATGACCGACACGTAAGCGCACCTTGGGGTTCGTCAATCGTGGAAATCACTCCGGACCCCAAAATAGTGAGTAATAGTCCATGAAACGGGCCAAAATCGGCCAAAACTGCGAGTGTTGATGACCGACACGTAAGCGCACCTTGGGGTTCCATCAATCATGGAAATCACCGGGACCCCAAAACAGTGAGTAATAGTCCATGAAACGGGTCAGAATCGCCAAAACTGCGAAAAGTGTTGATGACCGACACGTCCAAGCGCACCTAAGGGTTAAATCAATCATGGAAATCACTCCGGACCCCAAAACAGTGAGTAATAGTCCACGAAACGGGCCAGAATCGCCAAAACTGAAAGTGTTGATGACCGACACGTAAGCGCACCTAAGGGTTAAATCAATCGTGGAAATCACCCGGGACCCCAAAACAGTGAGTAATAGTCCACGAAACGGGCCAAAATCGCCAAAACTGAAAAGTGTTGATGACCGACACGTAAGCGCACCTTGGGGTTAAATCAATCGTGGAAATCACCCGGGCCCCAAAACAGTGGGTAATAGTCCACGAACGGGCCAGAATCGGCCAAAACTGCCAGTGGTGATGACCGACACGTAAACGCACCTAAGGGTTCGTCAATTGTGGAAATCACCTGAGACCCCAAAACAGTGAGTAATAGTCCACGAAACGGGCCAGAATCGGCCAAAACTGCCAGTGGTGATGCCCGACACGTAAGCGCACCTTGGGGTTCATCAACCGTGGAAATCACTCCGGGACCCCAAAACAGTGAGTAATAATCCACGAAACGGGCCAGAATCGGCCAAAACTGTGAGTGTCGATAACCGACACGTAAGTGCACCTTGGGGTTCGTCAATCGTGGTAATCACCCGGACCCCAAAACAATGAATAATAGTACATGAAAAGGTCCAGAATCGCCAAAGCTGCAACTGTTGATGACCGACATGTAAGCGCCTTTGGGATTGTCAATCGTGGAAATCACTCCGAGACCCCAAACCAGTGAGTAATAGTCCACGAAACGGGCCAGAATCGGCCAAAACTACGAGTGGTGATGCCCGACACGTAAGCGCACCTTGGGGTTAAATCAACCGTGGAAATCACCCGGACCCCAAAACAGTGAGTAATAATCCAAGAAAAGGGCCAGAATCGGCCAAAACTGCGAGTGTTGATGACCAACACGTAAGCGCACCTTCGGGTTCGTCAATCATGGAAATCACTCCGAGACCCCAAATCAGTGAGTAATAGTCCATGAACGGGCCAGAATCGCCAAACTGCTGAAAGTGTTGATGACCGACACGTAAGCACACCTTGGGGTTCGTCAATCGTGGAAATCACTCCGGGACCCCAAAACAGTGAGTAATAGTCCACGAAACAGGCCACAATCAGCCAAAACTGCGATTTGTCGATGACCGACACGTAAGAGCACCTTGGGGTTCGTCAATCATGGTAATCACTCCGAGACCCCAAAACAATGAGAAATAGTCCATGAAAAGGTCCAGAATCGGCCAAGCTGCAAGTGTTGATGACCGACGGCGAAGCGCACCTTGGGGATCGTCAATCATGGAAATCACTCCGAGACCCCAAAACAGTGAGTAATAGTCCATGAAACGGGCCAGAATCGACCAAAACTGCGAGTGTTGATGACCGACACGTAAGCGCACCTTGGGGTTTGTCAATCGTGGAAATCACAACGGGACCCCAAAATAGTGAGTAATAGTCCATGAAACGGGCCAGAATCGGCCAAACTGCGAGTGTTGATGGCCGACACGTAAGCACACCTTGGGGTTCGTCAATCGTGGAAATCACTCCGGGACCCCAAAACAGTGAGTAATATAGTCCACGAAACAGGCCAGAATCAGCCAAAACTGCGCTTGTCGATGACCGACACGTAAGCGCACCTTGGGGTTCGTCAATCATGGTAATCACTCCGGGACCCCAAAACAATGAGAAATAGTCCATGAAAAGGTCCAGAATCGGCCGAAGCTGCAAGCGTTGATGACCGCGCATAAGCGCACCTTGGGGATCGTCAATCATGGAAATCACTCCGAGACCCCAAAACAGTGAGTAATAGTCCACGAAATGGGCCAGAATCGACCAAAACTGCGAGTGTTGATGACCGACATGTAAGCGCACCTCGGGGTTCGTCAATCGTGGAAATCACAACGGGACCCCAAAATAGTGAGTAATAGTCCATGAAAAGGTCCAAAATCAGCCAAAATTGCGATTGTTGATGACTGACACGTAAGCGCACCTTGGGGTTCAACAACCATGGATATCGCTTTGGGACCCCAAAATGGTGAGTAATAGTCCATGAAACGGGTCACAATCGACCAAAACTGCGAGTGTTGATGACCGACACGTAAGCGCGCACCTCGGGGTTAAATCAATCATGGTAATAGCTCCGGACCCCAAACCAGTGAGTAATAATCCACGAACGGGCCAGAATCGCCAAAACTGCGAAAGTGTTGATGACCGACACGCGTACACGCACCTAAGGGTTAAATCAATCGTGGAAATCACTCCGGACCCCAAAACAGTGAGTAATAGTCCACGAAACGGGCCAAAATCGGCCAAAACTGCGAGTGTTGATGACCGACACGTAAGCGCACCTTGGGGTTCGTCAATCGTGGAAATCACTCCGGGGCCCCAAAACAGTGGGTAATAGTCCACGGAACGGGCCAGAATCGGCCAAAACTGCCAGTGGTGATGACCGACACGTAAACGCACCTAAGGGTTCGTCAATTGTGGAAATCACCTGAGACCCCAAAACAGTGAGTAATAGTCCACGAAACGGGCCAGAATCGGCCAAAACTGCCAGTGGTGATGCCCGACACGTAAAGCGCACTTTGGGTTCATCAACCGTGGAAATCACCGGGACCCCAAAACAGTGAGTAATAATCCACTAAACGGGCCAGAATCGCCAAAACTGTGAGTGTCGATAACCGACACGTAAGTGCACCTTGGGGTTAAATCAATCGTGGTAATCACCCGGACCCCAAAACAATGAGTAATAGTACATGAAAAGGTCCAGAATTCGCCAAAGCTGCAACTGTTGATGACCGACATGTAAGCGCGCCTTGGGGATTGTCAATCGTGGAAATCACTCCGAGACCCCAAACCAGTGAGTAATAGTCCATGAAACGGGCCAGAATCGGCCAAAACTACGAGTGGTGATGCCCGACACGTAAGCGCACCTTGGGGTTCGTCAACCGTGGAAATCACTCCGGGACCCCAAAACAGTGAGTAATAATCCAAGAAAAGGGCCAGAATCGACCAAAACTGCGAGTGTTGATGACCAACACGTAAGCGCACCTTGGGGTTCGTCAATCATGGAAATCACTCCGAGACCCCAAATCAGTGAGTAATAGTCCATGAAACGGGCCAGAATCGGCCAAACTGCGAGTGTTGATGACCGACACGTAAGCACACCTTGGGGTTAAATCAATCGTGGAAATCACCCGGACCCCAAAACAGTGAGTAATAGTCCACGAAACAGGCCACAATCAGCCAAAACTGCGATTTGTCGATGACCGACACGTAAGAGCACCTTGGGGTTAAATCAATCATGGTAATCACCCGAGACCCCAAAACAATGAGAAATAGTCCATGAAAAGGTCCAGAATCGCCAAGCTGCAAGTGTTGATGACCGACAAACGAAGCGCACCTTTGGGATCGTCAATCATGGAAATCACCCGAGAGACCCCAAAACAGTGAGTAATAGTCCATGAAACGGGCCAGAATCGACCAAAACTGCGAGTGTTGATGACCGACACGTAAGCGCACCTTGGGGTTTGTCAATCGTGGAAATCACAACGGGACCCCAAAATAGTGAGTAATAGTCCATGAACGGGCCAGAATCGCCAAACTGCGAAAGTGTTGATGGCCGACACGTAAGCACACCTTGGGGTTAAATCAATCGTGGAAATCACCCGGGACCCCAAAACAGTGAGTAATATAGTCCACGAAACAGGCCAGAATCAGCCAAAACTGCGCTTGTCGATGACCGACACGTAAGCGCACCTTGGGGTTAAATCAATCATGGTAATCACCCGGACCCCAAAACAATGAGAAATAGTCCATGAAAAGGTCCAGAATCGGCCAAGCTGCAAGCGTTGATGACCGACGCGAAGCGCACCTTGGGGATCGTCAATCATGGAAATCACTCCGAGACCCCAAAACAGTGAGTAATAGTCCACGAAATGGGCCAGAATCGACCAAAACTGCGAGTGTTGATGACCGACATGTAAGCGCACCTCGGGGTTAAATCAATCGTGGAAATCTGGCACGGACCCCAAAATAGTGAGTAATAGTCCATGAAAAGGTCCAAAATCAGCCAAAATTGCGATTGTTGATGACTGACACGTAAGCGCACCTTGGGGTTCAACAACCATGGATATCGCTTTGGGACCCCAAAATGGTGAGTAATAGTCCATGAAACGGGTCACAATCGACCAAAACTGCGAGTGTTGATGACCGACACGTCAGCGCACCTCGGGGTTCGTCAATCATGGTAATAGCTCCGGGACCCCAAACCAGTGAGTAATAATCCACGAAACGGGCCAGAATCGGCCAAAACTGCGAGTGTTGATGACCGACACGTACACGCACCTAAGGGTTCGTCAATCGTGGAAATCACTCCGGGACCCCAAAACAGTGAGTAATAGTCCACGAAACGGGCCAAAATCGGCCAAAACTGCGAGTGTTGATGACCGACACGTAAGCGCACCTTGGGGTTCGTCAATCGTGGAAATCACTCCGGGGCCCCAAAACAGTGGGTAATAGTCCACGGAACGGGCCAGAATCGGCCAAAACTGCCAGTGGTGATGACCGACACGTAAACGCACCTAAGGGTTCGTCAATTGTGGAAATCACCGAGACCCCAAAACAGTGAGTAATAGTCCACGAAACGGGCCAGAATCGGCCAAAACTGCCAGTGGTGATGCCCGACACGTAAGCGCACCTTGGGGTTCATCAACCGTGGAAATCACTCCGGGACCCCAAAACAGTGAGTAATAATCCACGAAACGGGCCAGAATCGGCCAAAACTGTGAGTGTCGATAACCGACACGTAAGTGCACCTTGGGGTTCGTCAATCGTGGTAATCACTCCGGGACCCCAAAACAATGAATAATAGTACATGAAAAGGTCCAGAATCGGCCAAAGCTGCAACTGTTGATGACCGACATGTAAGCGCGCCTTGGGGATTGTCAATCGTGGAAATCACTCCGAGACCCCAAACCAGTGAGTAATAGTCCACGAAACGGGCCAGAATCGGCCAAAACTACGAGTGGTGATGCCCGACACGTAAGCGCACCTTGGGGTTCGTCAACCGTGGAAATCACTCCGGGACCCCAAAACAGTGAGTAATAATCCAAGAAAAGGGCCAGAATCGGCCAAAACTGCGAGTGTTGATGACCAACACGTAAGCGCACCTTGGGGTTCGTCAATCATGGAAATCACTCCGAGACCCCAAATCAGTGAGTAATAGTCCATGAAACGGGCCAGAATCGGCCAAACTGCGAGTGTTGATGACCGACACGTAAGCACACCTTGGGGTTCGTCAATCGTGGAAATCACTCCGGGACCCCAAAACAGTGAGTAATAGTCCACGAAACAGGCCACAATCAGCCAAAACTGCGATTTGTCGATGACCGACACGTAAGAGCACCTTGGGGTTCGTCAATCATGGTAATCACTCCGAGACCCCAAAACAATGAGAAATAGTCCATGAAAAGGTCCAGAATCGGCCGAAGCTGCAAGTGTTGATGACCGACGCGAAAGCGCACCTTGGGGATCGTCAATCATGGAAATCACTCCGAGACCCCAAAACAGTGAGTAATAGTCCATGAAACGGGCCAGAATCGACCAAAACTGAAACGGGCGACCAAAAAAGTGTTGATGACCGACACGTAAGCGCACCTTGGGGTTTGTCAATCGTGGAAATCGTGGAAATCACCCGGACCCCAAAATAGTGAGTAATAGTCCATGAAACGGGCCAGAATCGGCCAAACTGCGAAAGTGTTGATGACCGACACGTAAGCACACCTTGGGGTTAAATCAATCGTGGAAATCACCCGGGACCCCAAAACAGTGAGTAATATAGTCCACGAAACAGGCCAGAATCAGCCAAAACTGCGCTTGTCGATGACCGACACGTAAAGCGCACCTTGGGTTTCGTCAATCAATCATGGTAATCACCCGGGACCCCAAAACAATGAGTAATAGTCCATGAAAAGGTCCAGAATCGCCAAAGCTGCAAGTGTTGATGACCGACATGTAAGCGCACCTTGGGGATTGTCAATCGTGGAAATCACTCCGAGACCCCAAAACAGTGAGTAATAGTCCACGAAACGGGCCAGAATCGCCAAAACTGCGAGTGTTGATGACCGACACGTAAGCGCACCTTGGGGTTCCATCAATCGTGGAAATCACTCCGGGACCCCAAAACAGTGAGTAATAATCCAAGAAAAGGGCCAGAATCGACCAAAACTGCGAGTGTTGATGACCAACACGTAAGCGCACCTTCGGGTTCGTCAATCATGGAAATCACTCCGAGACCCCAAATCAGTGAGTAATAGTCCATGAAACGGGCCAGAATCGGCCAAACTGCGAGTGTTGATGACCGACACGTAAGCACACCTTGGGGTTCGTCAATCGTGGAAATCACTCCGGGACCCCAAAACAGTGAGTAATAGTCCACGAAACAGGCCACAATCAGCCAAAACTGCGATTTGTCGATGACCGACACGTAAGCGCACCTTGGGGTTCGTCAATCATGGTAATCACTCCGGGACCCCAAAACAATGAGAAATAGTCCATGAAAAGGTCCAGAATCGGCCGAAGCTGCAAGTGTTGATGACCGACGCGTAAGCGCACCTTGGGGATCGTCAATCATGGAAATCACTCCGAGACCCCAAAACAGTGAGTAATAGTCCATGAAACGGGCCAGAATCGACCAAAACTGCGAGTGTTGATGACCGACACGTAAGCGCACCTTGGGGTTCGTCAATCGTGGAAATCACAACGGGACCCCAAAATAGTGAGTAATAGTCCATGAAAAGGTCCAAAATCAGCCAAAATTGCGATTGTTGATGACCGACACGTAAGCGCACCTTGGGGTTCAACAACCATGGAAATCACTTTGGGACCCCAAAATGGTGAGTAATAGTCCATGAAACGGGTCAGAATCGACCAAAACTGAAAGTGTTGATGACCGACACGTAAAGCGCACCTCGGGTTTAAATCAATCATGGTAATCACTCCGGACCCCAAACCAGTGAGTAATAATAGAATCGCCAAAACTGAGTGTTGATGACCGACACGTAAGCGCACCTAAGGGTTCGTCAATCGTGGAAATCACCCGGGACCCCAAAACAGTGAGTAATAGTCCACGAACGGGCCAAAATGCCAAACTGCGAGTGTTGATGACCGACACGTAAAGCGCACCTTGGGGTAAATCAATCGTGGAAATCACCCGGACCCCAAAACAGTGAGTAATAGTCCACGAACGGGCAGAATCGCCAAAACTGCAAAGCATTAAACAGTGTTGATGACCGACACGTAAGCGCACCTTGGGGTTCGTCAATCGTGGAAATCAATCCCGGACCCCAAAACAGTGAGTAATAGTCCACGAAACGGGCCAGAATCGCCAAAACTGCATAGTGATGGTGATGACCGATGGAAATCACCCGGACCCCAAACGATGAGCGCACCAATTAGCCTGCGAGAGGTGATAGGGTTCATCAATTAATCAACGTGGAAATCACTCCGGACCCCAAAACAGTGAGTAATAGTCCACGAAACGGGCCAGAATCGGGCGCCAAAACTGCAAAAGTGTTGATGACCGACACGTAAGCGCACCTTGGGGTTCATCAATCGTGGAAATCACTCGGACCCCAAAACAGTGAGTAATAGTCCATGAAACGGAAATCCAGAATCGCCAAAGCTGAGTAATAGTGTTGATGACCGCCAAACGCAAAGCGCACCTAAGGGGTTAAATCAATCGTGGAAATCACTCCGGACCCCAAAACAGTGAGTAATAGTCCATGAAAAGGGCAGAATCGCCAAACTGCAAGTGTTGATGACCGACATAAGCGCACCTTGGGGTTAAATCAATCATGGAAATCACCCGGACCCCAAAACAGTGAGTAATAGTCCATGAAAAGGGCCAGAATCGCCAAAACTGCGAAAGTGTTGATGACCGACACGTAAGCGCACCTTGGGGTTCGCCAATCATGGAAATCACCCGGGACCCCAAAACAGTGAGTAATAGTCCATGAAACGGGCCAGAATCGCCAAACTGCGAAAGTGTTGATGACCGACACGTAAGCGCACCTTGGGGTTCAATCAATCATGGAAATCACCCGGGACCCCAAAACAGTGAGTAATAGTCCATGAAACGGGCCAGAATCGCCAAAACTGCGAAGTGTTGATGACCCGACACGTAAGCGCACCTTGGGGTAAATCAATCATGGAAATCACCGGGACCCCAAAACAGTGAGTAATAGTCCATGAAAAGGGCCAGAATCGGCCAAACTGCTAAAGTGTTGATGACCGACACGTAAGCGCACCTTGGGGTTAAACAATCATGGAAATCACCCGGACCCCAAAACAGTGAGTAATAGTCCATGAAACGGGCCAGAATCGCCAAAGCTGCAAGTGTTGATGACCGACACGTACATGGAAAGCGCTTGGGGTTCGTCAATCATGGAAATCACCCGAGACCCCAAAACAGTGAGTAATAGTCCATGAAACGGGCCAGAATCGCCAAAACTGCAAAGTGTTGATGACCGACACGTAAGCGCACCTTGGGGTTCAACAATCATGGAAATCACCGGGACCCCAAAACAGTGAGTAATAGTCCATGAAACGGGCCAGAATCGCCAAAACTGCGAAGTGTTGATGACCGACACGTAAGCGCACCTGGGGTTAAATCAATCGTGGAAATCACTCCGGACCCCAAAACAGTGAGTAATAGTCCATGAAACGGGCCAGAATCGCCAAAACTGCGAGTGTTGATGACCGACACGTAAGCGCACCTAAGGGTTCAATCAATCATGGAAATCACTCCGGACCCCAAAACAGTGAGTAATAGTCCATGAAACGGGCCAGAATCGCCAAAACTGCGAAGTGTTGATGACCGACACGTAAGCGCACCTTTGGGTTAAATCAATCATGGAAATCACCCGGGACCCCAAAACAGTGAGTAATAGTCCATGAAACGGGCCAGAATCGCCCAATCGCCAAAACTGCGAGTGTTGATGACCGACACGTAAGCGCACCTTGGGGTAAATCAATCATGGAAATCACCCGGACCCCAAAACAGTGAGTAATAGTCCATAAAACGGGCCAGAATCGGCCAAAACTGCGAGTGTTGATGACCGACACGTAAGCGTACCTTGGGGTTCATCAATCGTGGAAATCACTCCGAGACCCCAAAACAATGAGTAATAGTCCATGAAACGGGCCAGAATCGGCCAAAACTGTGAGTGTTGATGACCGACAGGTAAGCGCACCTTGGGAATCGTCAGTCGTGAAAATCGCTCTGGGCCCCAAAACAGTGAGTAATAGTCCATGAAACGGGCCAGAATCGGCCAAACTGCGAGTGTTGATGACCGACACGTAAGCGCACCTTTGGGTTCGTCAATCATGGAAATCACTCCGGGACCCCAAAACAGTGAGTAATAGTCCATGAACGGGCCAGAATCGACCAAAACTGCGAGTGTTGATGACCGACACGTAAGCGCACCTTGGGGTACATCAATCGTGGAAATCACCCGGACCCCAAAACAGTGAGTAATAGTCCATGAAAAGGGCCAGAATCGCCAAAACTGCGAAGTGTTGATGACCGACACGTAAGCGCACCTTGGGTTCAATCAATCATGGAAATCACCCGGGACCCCAAAACAGTGAGTAATAGTCCATGAAACGGGCCAGAATCGCCAAAACTGCGAGTGTTGATGACCGACACGTAAGCGCACCTTGGGGTTCATCAATCATGGAAATCACCCGGGACCCAAAACAGTGAGTAATAGTCCATGAAACGGGCCAGAATCGCCAAAACTGCGAGTGTTGATGACCGACACGTAAGCGCACCTTGGGGTACATCAATCGTGGAAATCACCGGGACCCCAAAACAGTGTAGTAATAAACCAGAATGAAACGGGCCAAAAACTGCGAGTGTTGAAGACCGACACGCGCACGTTGGGGTTCGTCAATCGTGGAAATCACTCCGGGACCCCAAAACAGTGAGTAATAGTCCATGAAACGGGCCAGAATCGCCAAAACTGCAAGTGTTGATGACCGACACGTAAGCGCACCTTGGGGTTCGTCAATCATGGAAAACACTCTGGGACCACAAAATAGTGAGTAATAGTCCATGAAACGGGCCAGAATCGGCCAAAACTGCGAGTGTTGATGACCGACACGTAAGCGCACCTTGGGGTTGCATCAATCATGGAAATCACTTTGGGACCCCAAAACAGTGAGTAATAGTCCATAGAACGGGCCAGAATCGGCCAAACTGCAGTGTTGATGACCGACACGTAAGCGCACCTTAGGGTTCGCTCAATCAATGGAAATCACCCCGGACCCCAAACAGTGAGTAATAGTCCATGAAAAGGCCAGAATCGCCAAAACTGCGAAAGTGTTGATGACCGACACGTAAGCGCACCCCAGGGTTAAATCAATCGTGGAAATCACTCCGAGACCCCAAAACAGTGAGTAATAGTCCATGAAACGGGCCAGAATCGGCCAAAACTGCGAGTGTTGATGACCGACACGTAAGCGCACCTTGGGGTTCGTCAATCATGGAAATCACTCAGGACCCCAAAACAGTGAGTAATAGTCCATGAAACGGGCCAGAATCGGCCAAAACTGCGAGTGTTGAAGACCGACACGTAAGCGCACGTTGGGGTTCGTCAATCGTGGAAATCACTCCGGGACCCCAAAACAGTGAGTAATAGTCCATGAAACGGGCCAGAATCGCCAAAACTGCAAGTGTTGATGACCGACACGTAAGCGCACCTTGGGGTTCGTCAATCATGGAAATCACTCCGGGACCCCAAAACAGTGAGTAATAGTCCATGAAACGGGCCAGAATCGGCCAAACTGCGAGTGTTGATGACCGACACGTAAGCGCACCTTGGGGTTCGTCAATCATGGAAATCACTCCGGGACCCCAAAACAGTGAGTAATAGTCCATGAAAAGGCCAGAATCGGCCAAAACTGCGAGTGTTGATGACCGACGTAAGCGCACCTTGGGGTTAAATCAATCATGGAAATCACCCGGACCCCAAAACAGTGAGTAATAGTCCATGAAACGGGCCAGAATCGCCAAAACTGCGAGTGTTGATGACCGACACGTAAGCGCACTTGGGGTTCGTCAATCGTGGAAATCACCCGGACCCCAAAACAGTGAGTAATAGTCCATGAAACGGGCCAGAATCGGCCAAAACTGCGAGTGTTGATGACCGACACGTAAGCGCACCTTGGGGTTCGTCAATGTGGAAATCACTCCGGGACCCCAAAACAGTGAGTAATAGTCGATGATGAATATAGTCCGCTGTCCAGATACCCCTTATCGGGACTCCTCGGTAGCCCCTGAACCAGGCTTCAATGACGATGAGTCCGGCGAGCAGTCTTGTCTTCCGCATTGCAAGGCGGGTTCCTCCTTCCGAATACTCCAAGGTTATTATTGAACATGTAGACCGTGTCCGGATCTGCAAAATGACCTCCACATACCACCGTAGTGAGAGTGATACTTCAGCTGACAACTTTTTAGACGACGTGATATGCCATCATGGTCAGGTTATTATTCGAACCATTTTTCCACAACCAGCCACAACGCATACTGCGAGGCAGTTTCCTTAACACGTCTTGTCGATGCGAAGATCGTGTCCCCTTATCACGGGATTCTCATCAACACGGGTGTGGGTAATCCAACTGCACCGCCAATCGCGGAGAGCGGGAGGCGAGCGGGTTCCACCAGGCAAGTGGGGAGGCGCAAAAAGCTCTTACCCTCACTTATAAAGAGATAGGGCATCTTCCTCTTTCACCCACGCCTTCGCCTTCCACTAACTCATTCACCTCTGCACGAGCCCTAACGCCCAAACGCTTTTCTTCTCCATCAAAGAGAGGGTTTCCAAAGATGTCCGGATCCGGAGTAGGAGGCAAATGGATGACCTCTACCGTCCGGGAGAAGGATATTAAGAAGCTCCGGGAAGCCGGGTATCTGGCCAAGAAGATTGGCCACCATCTCCCACCGGTGGGACAGGTTGTCCCTACTTCGGAGCCCCACGAGAGAGTCGTGTTCCTTCCCCATTTTGTCTGCGGGCTCGGGTTTCCCTCCACCCATTTATGCGTGGAGTCATGCATTACTATGGGGTTGATTTTCATGATCTTTCCCCAACTCTTTTCTCAATATCTCGGCGTTCATCGTCGCATGCGAACCTTCCTCCAGATTCCGCCTCACTTCGCCCTGTGGCTGAAGATTTTCAATGTGAAGCCCAAGGTGGTGAGTGGCGAACACGCCGAGTCTTGGCGGTGCCATGGTGAGAAAGATGCCCAAGGTGGTTTGGCGAATGGCACTTTTAACGACTCCGTCAAGGAGTGGCAGCAGCAGTGGTTTTATATTACCGAACCACGCGGCGAAAAGTGGGCAACAGCTCCTGATTTCAGATCCGGAGCTCCACTGCGGCTTACGTCCTGGCCCAAGAAGGGCCCACACTGGTGCTCGTCAGACGAGCTGGCACTACTCCAGAAGCGTGTTCGGAGTATGGTTGATAAGGATGTCAAGCTCGTTGACATGGTCTAGGTGATGCTAGTTCGCCTGGTTCTCCTTGCCAGCGTCGAGCCTGTACTTTATGGGAATTCGACCCAACCGAGCACCAAACCCTCTGGGAGCTCTATGATTCCTCCCATGAGGATATCTGGAAGGTGCTCTTTAGGTCCGGCAAATGGACGGATTCCTCCGAGGATCGGGGGTATCAATTATCCCATTCTCCAAGCCCAGTAAGTTGCAGCCACGCTGAGGGAGTCCTAGACTAGGGGGTGCCCGGATAGCCGAACTATCATCTTTGGCCGGACTCCTAGACTATGAAGATACAAGATTGAAGACTTCCTCCCGTGTCCGGATGGGACTCTACTTGGCGTGGAAGGCAAGTTTGGCGATCGGATATGTAGATCTCCTACCATTGTAACCGACTCTGTAACCCTAACCCTATCCGGTGCCTATATAAACCGGAGGGTTTTAGTCCGTGGGGCGAACAACAATCATACCATAGGCTAGCTTCTAGGTTTAGCCTCCTTGATCTCGTGGTAGATCTACTCTTGTACTACCCATATCATCAATATTAATCAAGCAGGAGTAGGGTATTACCTCCATCGAGAGGGCCCGAACCTGGGTAAAAACATCATGTCCCTTGTCTCCTGTTACCATCCGCCTAGACGCACGATTCGGGACCCCCTAATCGAGATCCGCGGTTTGACACCGACATTGGTGCTTTCATTGAGAGTTCCTCGTGTCGCCACCTATAGGCCCGATGGATCCTTCAATCATCAAGAACGACGCAGTCCAGGTGAGACTTTTCTCCCGGACAGATCTTAAAGATTCGGGCGGCCTTGCTTGCTGCGGGCCAATTCATTAGGCCATCTGGAGCAGATCGAAGCTACGCCCCTGGCCATCAGGTCATGTTGGGAAGTTTAAACTACACGGCCGACATCGCGGAGACTTGATCTTGACGGACTCGAGCCGCAGCAAAGCGCGCGCACTATCTCGATGGGCATGATCTACCTCTGCCGCCGAGCAATTGCCACGAGGCCGCACCAACATCCGCCCGACCCTTAATCCGGGCGGATTCACCGATCGAGGATGGTAGGTTGGACACCGCCTCGGGGCTGAAATCTCTACGGCAATTGAGCCGAACTCCATCCCTATCCTTTGCGAAGCTCGTGACTCCCAGGTGCCGGACTCCTTTCCGGACTCCGAACCTCCCGCACCCCTGCTAGTCGAATCCGACTGGGCGCCGGTTATGGAGTTCACCGCCGCGGACATCTTTCAGCACTCGCCCTTTGGCGATATCCTGAACTTATTAAAGTCTCTCTCTTTGTCAGGGGAGCCCTGGCCGAACTATGGTCAGGAAGGTTGGGATTCGGACGACGAAGAAATTCAACGCCCACCCACCACCCACTTTGTAGCCACCGCCGATGATTTAACCGACATGCTCGACTTCGACTCGAAGACATCGGCGGTATGGACGACGATGCGGGAGATGAACAAGAACCAGCGCCTACAGGGCTTTGGAAGGCCACCTCGTCATATGACATATACATGGTGGACATCCCAAAAGATGGGAATGGCGATGGGCGGCGGAGGATGACCCTCAAGAAATAAACCAAGCGTCGGCGTCGTGGCGCCGCTCTAAATCCCGCCACAAGAAAGCGGTGATTCCAGCACGGAGACAATAATACCCGGACAGTGCCAAGACGACCCCTCCAGCAGGACTTAGCGCAGGAGGAGGAGAATCAAGTCCGCACGACAAGTCTGGCGAAAAAGAGAGGTAGAGGGCGATAATTATGCACCTCCCTCGAAGATGAGGCAAGCCTCGGCGACGCATTTAATTCGTCATGCCCGAGGATCCCGCCGAACAGGAGCGTTTCAAACGCAGGCTTATGGCCACAACAAGCAGCCTCAAGAAAAAGCAGCAGCATCTTAGAGCTGACCAAGATCGCTAGTCGACAGATGGACTGAAGTCCTTGCACCAAGAGTATGAACTCGAGCGCCCTCCAAAAGCTACCCAAACGCAGGCTGCTACCCCAATTAGAGGAAGCAGCACCCAAACCTACATCACCAGCGCATGATGCGATCGACCGCCACCCCATGGTCGCGATAGAGAGGCCTCTAGACCCTCCATTCAAGCCGCACTCGGCGTCGCTCGAAAAGAACCAAGGCACGGGAAACACGCCAGACCTGCAAGACATATTGGAGGACAAGGCAAGGCAAACAAGATCGATCTACGGATCGCGTGGGCGCCCCACGACACGTGATGATAACCGTCATGCCGGATACAGTAATTCCGGTCAGGCCAAACACGGTAGACAGAGCTCATTTGAGCTGCGTCGTGATATAGCTCAATATAGAGGCGCCGCACACCCACTATGCTTCACAGATGAAGTAATGGATCATCAAATCCCCGAGGGTTTCAAATCCGTAAACATCGAATCATACGATGGCACAACAGATCCTGCGGTTTGGATCGAGGACTACCTCCTCCATATCCACATGGCACGCGGCGATGATCTACACACCATCAAATACCTCCCAATCAAGCTTAATGGACCGGCTCGGCATTGGCTCAACAGCTTGCCAGCAGAATCAATTGGTTGTTGGGAGGACCTGGAAGCCGCATTCCCTGATGACTTCCAGGGCACATATGTGCGATCACCAGACACCGATGACCTCAGCCACATAATTCAGCAGCCAGAAGAATCGGCCAGTGAATTTTGGACACGGTTCCTAACAAAGAAAAATCAGATCGTCGATTGTCCGGATGTAGAGGCGCTAGCAACCTTCAAACACAACATCCACGACGAGTGGCTAGCCCGCACCTAGGACAGGAAAAGCCGAAATCCATGGCAGCCCTCACCACACTCATGACCCGCTTTTTGCGAGAGAGGACAGCTGGCTAGCTCGAAGCAACAACTTGGCCAAACACCTGTTAGTTCGGATACCAACGACAGCAATGGCAGGTCACGTCACAACAAGAACAAGCACCGCATTAACGGCGATAATGCTGAAGATACGACGATATATGCTGGATTGAGGCTCTAAACCGGTCAGCGAAGAAGCCATTCAAAAGAAATACCGGGGCCCGCCCAACTTGGACCGAATACTCGCTCGCTTGTGCGGATACATGGCACCCCAAAACCAGCCAACCACACCAACAGGGATTGTTGGGTGTTCAAACAAGCGAGCAAGCTAAGCGCGAAAACAATGACAAGGGGCTACATAGCGATGATGAGGAGGAGCCCCGCCGCCGAACAATAGAGGATAGAAGGGTTTCCCCACAAGTGCGGACAGTGAACATGATATCGCAACCCATATACCCAAAGGGAGCGGAAGCATGCGCTAAGGGACGTATATGCGATGGAGCCAGTCGCCCAAGTTCAACCCATGGTCTTCCTGCCCGATCACCTTGATCGAAGGACCACCCACTAGCATCCATCACGGCGGTTTCGCGCATTGGTTCTTGACCCAATTATTGACGGATTTCACCTCACGAGTCTGATGGACGGCAGTAGTAGCCCGAACCTGCTTTATCGGGATACGGTCGCAAAATGGGCATAGACCCTCAAAGTTAAACCCACAAAGACGACCTTTAAAGCGTCATACCGGTGTAGAGGCCAATTATACAGGCTCGTTACACTCGAAGTGGTCTTGGATCCCCGGCGAAGAGTTAATCTTGACATAGTCCCGTTCATGGCGGCTATCACGCCTTCGCTCGAGCGAACCGCATTTGCAAAGTTCAATGCGGTGCCGCACTCGCATACCTCAAGCTCAAGATTCCAGGCCCTCGAGGAGTAATCACGGTCAATGGAAACACGAACGCTCTCTCCAAGCGGAGGAGCACACGGCTGACCCTCGCGCGGAGGTGCAAAGCAGCCTCTCACAGCAATTCTCGAGTCCGGCCACTAAGCGTCCGGACAACATCAAAAAGCGCCGGAGTAACCTACAACAAGACTGCTCAGCACGATTCAAGCACAGCGTAGTAACCCGGCCCCAAGCCCAGCCCTCGCGAAATTGCGAAGCCGATTACTACGGCGTACATAACTACGCTCTGGAGATACCATGGGCATAAGGGAGGGGCACGACCACGGCACGCCTAGAATGCGGCTCAACCGCACTGAGGGCTCCCAATTGTGTCATTCTTTCTCTTTCTTCTTTTTCTTACTTTCGGGACTCCGTTTTCCGAAGCCCTGTCCGCACTTGAATTGTCGAACTCACGATGCAACAGCCAGGGAAGCGAAAGCTACGTCGAGTGTCCAGCGGTCTCTATTACGAGCATTATACCTGTTTTACATACCATCCGCAGCTTACCCTCGGAGAGGACATGTTAAATAGTCCCATCCCTTGCTTATCGCACTATTTGTATCGTTCTGCGTTCATTGCAGTACCTTTTGAATAAACAATACATAGCTTTTGCCTATTATTGCACTCCTTTCTATATCTATATATATTTTCATTTCATGACATGTTGCACCCGTACACTTTAGTACGGCCAATACACCATGGGCTTAAGTACCCCAAAATTATGGTGTGATAAGTCCGAACACTTTCACAAGTGCAGCACCCGAACTTATAGCAATATATGCATCGGCTCTGAATCATGTCTTGGGTCAATAGTTGGGTTTGCCGGCTCCCATGTTTTGGTACCTTACGTTCCGTTATATCGGCTAAGGTAGCACTGGGAGAACCACTGCGATTGTGCCCGGTTGAGCTGGGTTGAGCACCTCGGTGGAGAAAGCTAAAACTGACCGTCATGATAGGGCGAGAGCCGGTCGATGTTCGAGAGGATTTTTGGGTCCCTAAAGACTTATGCCGCTTAGAGCGAGGAGTCGGCATTGTCCGCCAAGGCGTGGATAGCGCCCGAACTCGGTCTTCGAATACTAGGGGCTTCGCGAAATTTAAAATTATAGAATTCTATGGCTAAGTGAGAGTGTTCAAGCACTATAAGTCCGGTTGCCTTGTTCGTTGCGTTGGCGCCTCCTCGATGGACCCAAGAATGGGACCAAGAGCGCCAAGTTTATCCCGAACACCCCAGCACTCGTGGCATGGGGCTGAAGCCAACGACTTGCCATCTCTCAAATTTGATAAGCGGCCGCATGAAGGTAATATTTTAAATTAACAAGCGTTGCTTAGTGCATATGAACAAGTTTTCAGCATACAGAATAACAAATGCGAGTCTATTCAAAATGAAATCTTTGGAGCACTCATCCGCTATACAGCGGGCACCCTTGAGACGCCCTCATAGTACATTTCGGCTTGCGATGATCCTTGCCCTTGGTGGCCCGTCCGTCACAAGCTTCTCGCATCCAGCTTGCCCCAGTGCACTTTAGCATGGGCATGGGCCAGACAGGCACCTTCGATGCAGACGGAGCGCTTGATGACTTCAATCCATGGACAGGCGTCCACCAGCTGCTGCACTAGCCGAAGTAGCTCCCGTGCATGGGTTCCAATGGCCACGGCCGAACTATGAGGCCCTTCATGGCCTGTTCGGTGACCTTGTGGAGCTCGACCAGCTGCTTCAGCTGGTCGCTCAGGGCACGGATGTTCAGCCTCGACATCTTGAGACCAGAACACCTTCTCCGCCGAGCTCCCTCCTTGGCGCGGTAGAACGCGGCAGCATCGAGATACACTACTGAGGCAGATCTGCGAACGCTCTGGAGAGCTCGGATTGGGTAAGTACTAGATAATTGACTTTTACATTCTTGCTCTGCATAAAGAATGCCTTACCCGCCGTGATCTTCTTTATTGCCTCAATCTCTGGAGGGCTTTTTGGGCCTCGGCCTTAGCAGCTTTGGCACTCTCAAGACCGAGGCAAGCTCGAACTCTTGGGTCTTGAGTCACGCTCCAAACCTCGAGTTTTTCCACGAGCACTGGAGCTCTTGCCGTACCTCCGCCAGCTCGCCTCCCCTTCTCTCTCTCGGTGCGCTCCGCAGCCGCTTTGCTTCGACCCACGGACACCGCTTCCTTGAGTGGTCGCCACCTCGTTCATGGCCCCTACAATACCCACGTTATTCCTGTCATTTTTGCAACTGAATCCTTTCTATAAGGTATTTCTGTAATAAGGCATTACTTACCTTCCTTGTCCTCGAGCTGCTTCTTGGCAAGGCCAAGCTTGTTCTCGGACCGCTCGAGGCTCTGCTTCAATGCATTGACCTCCACAGTCAGTGCGGCAGAGGTCAGCAGCTCAGCCTGCATTCGCATATTGACATACTTATGTTAGACTCCTGCGTATATCTTTTCAGATCCTTAGTCCGGCTTTTCTTTCCGAACACGAACTAAGCATCAGGCTACTGTCTATGCGGTAATATTTTTACATATTCTAAACTTACCTCAAAGCCTGTTAGAAGGCTGGTATAGGCTTCATCAGCCCGCTCTTGGCGGTGAACTTTCGGATCACCACACTCATAATAGTGCGGTGCTCCTCCTTGATGGGCTGTTAAGCGCCTCGATGCTATCTGGTGCCTCCGGTTGGGACGGAGGACACCGGCGTCTTACCCTTCCTCTGAAGGGACCGCTTGCGGACTTCGAACCGCTGAAGGTTCGGTATGGAGTCCGGAAAGGGTCGGGCTTAGACCCCACAGGGGTCTCGCTCCCTCGCGCTGGAGTCCGGGAGGCTGCCTTGGCGGCGCCTCCTGCGCCACCTCCTCTCGACCAGCCCCCTCGGGGCCCACCTCGGCGTCATCCATGGCGTGAGGTGAGGAGGCGGCCGAAGTGAGGTACTCTCCACTTCCGGCGAATTCGAGGACCCGCTCAACGAAGCGGCGAGCTCGCCATTGGGCGGGCTGCATGATTGTTGGCATTAGAGAACACTATGCAATGAAAAAAATAGCCATGGGTATCCGGACACTTACGATCTCGCTAGGGCTTGGCCCTTGTTGGCCCTCCTCCTCGTCGTTGTCGGCGTTGGTGGAGAAGTCCGGAGGAAGGTCCTTCCTTCTTGGACCCTCCGGCCTCCCGGTTGGGGCAGCCTTCCTTTTCTTCTCTCCCCTGCTTTGGGGAGAGGCTTCTTCCTCCTCCTCTTCCTCGGAGGAGGATTCCGCTCAGGTTTGTCGGGCGATTTGTCCAACAGCACTGGCGCGGGAGCTCCTTCGAGTTCCCGCGGCCTCCTTCTTGGCCTTCTTCTCGGCACCACGTGAGGTGCGGAGCCAGCAGCCCAAATCAATCAAGGCGTCCGCTGGGTCTTCGGCAAAGGGCGGACAGTTAATCTATCCGGGCGTCTTCAGCCAATCGAGTCAAAGGTTAGGGAGTTTTAGATCCGCATAGAGTCAAACTATGAAAAGGAGTCTCATAAAGGGTAAATAACTTACCTCGCTGGCTTGACGCTGCGAGATGAATCGCGATCTTGATGGCGGATGTAGAACCTCGGCGCCCTTGAGCAGCACCTTCCGGGCATCTTCGTGCGTAGTGTCGAAGAGCCTTTTCAGAGTTGGGTGTTGTTCGGATCGAACTCCACAATTTGAAGGCCCGTTGTTGGTATGGGAGAATCCGGCGGATGAGCATCACCTGGATTACGTTGACAAGCCTGAGATTCTTGTCCACCAGGTTTGGACGCAAGTTTGGAGTCCGGACAACTCGTCCGAATGACCCAGCGACAGGCCCGTCTCTTTCCATGATGTGAGCAGCGTGGGGAGCCAGATCGAATTCGAGGCCGCCGCCCATTTAGAGTCGCTGCTCGGTGCTGTAGAACCACCCTGATTTCCACCTTTATGGTCTCCACAAAGGAGCCCTCGAGCCATAGGACTTTGGCCATCTTGCCGACCATGGCACCTCCGCACTCCGCTTGGCGACCGCCCACTACCTTCGCCTGATATTGAAGATCTTCAGCCATAAGCGAAGTGGGGCTGGATCGAAGAAGGCCTCGCCTGACGATGAACGCCGAGATGTTGAGGATGAAATTGGGGCCAGATCGTGGAAGTCAGGCCGTAGTAGAACATGAGCCCCGGACAAATGGGTGAAGTGGAAAACCTAGTCCATGGAGGAAGTGGGGAGAAACACCACCCTCTCATGGGGCACAGGGGCTGGAATGAACTGCCCATCGTCGGGTAGCCGTGCGCGATGTTGCTGGACAAGTAGCGGCCTCCGCTGCTTTTTGATGTGCCCCTCCGTGACGGAGGAGGCCATCCACCTGCCTCCCGCTCCGGACATAGTTGGAGAAGATTGAGGTGGGGTGTGCGGACTTGGGCGCTGGAGCTCGAGTCTTGTGAAATGGATGAGCAAAGGAGGAAGAAGGCGTGGGAAAAGGTGGATCCTTATCCCTTATATCGTCCCCGCCAGACTGGTAAAACTCGCTTATCTCCCAAGCGCCGTAATCAATGGCGCGGATGGGTTACCCTACGTCCGTATTGATGAGAATCCCGGAATAAGGGCACGATCTCCGCTTTGATAAGGCGTGCCAAGAAACCGCCGCTAAACGCGCTGAGGTGGAACAGTAAAACGATTCAGTATGAAGGCTGGCCGTGGTGTGATGTCACGCCGCGGAATCGTCAGCAGATCTGTGCAAAATTTATTCTCTCTACGGTAGTATGTGGAACTTGTTTTGCGAGCGGACTTATCATTGTGTTCAAAATCTTCTATGATGTATTCGGAGGAGGAACCCGCCTTGCAATGCGAAGACAATATGCGCGCCGGACTCGTCGTCATTGAAGCCTGGTTCAGAGAGCTCTTGAGGAGTCTGGACTAGGGGTGTCCGGATAGCGAACTATCATCTTTGGCGGACTCCTAGACTATGAAGATACAAGATTGAAGACTTCGTCCCGTGTCCGGATGGGACTCTCCTTGGCGTGGAAGGCAAGCTTGGCGGCACGGATATGTAGATCTCCTACCATTGTAACCGACTACTGTGTAACCCTAACCCTATCCGGTGCCTATATAAACCGGAGGGTTTTAGTCCGTGGGATGAACAACAATCATAACATAGGCTAGCTTCTAGGGTTTAGCCTCCTTGATCTCGTGGTAGATCTACTCTTGTACTACCCATATCATCAATATTAATCAAGCAGGAGTAGGGTATTACCTCCATCGAGAGGGCCGGACCTGGGTAAAACATCGTGTCCCTTGTCTCCTGTTACCATCCTCCTAGGCCTTGTTCGGGACCCCCTACCCGAGATCCGTCGGTTTGACACCAACACACGCCATGTCCATCCATGCTTTGGTTGGAATGTCTGGGGACAATTCTAATCATGTCTCGTTGTGACCTTTGGGATGGATAAAGAAGGTGGAGCGGATTCAATGTCGGCCCCCCTTGGGAGGAACTGCAGGACCTCTTCTAACGAAGATGCTGGTCCCTGCGCCTTACAAGGCGCCCATGAAGGAGGCCTCCGAGATGGTCAAGAAGACCCGGAGTGGCCTCCGCTATCGCGAGGCTTTGGACGCCAGATCCGAAGGCTCCAGCTCGCTCCTTCCGATACTTGAAGAGGAGGGGCAGAGGAGGATGAGCCTTGCTCTGCAGGCGAGAAAAGCGTGCAGCTTCCCGTCCTTGAGGCGAATCGCCCAGAGAGGCGAGGTTCCCCTTCAGAGGCATCCACCCGGCTGCCGATAACAGCCCGGAGTGGTATCCCAAGGCCCAGCCCTAGGAAAATCGTAAGTAACGAAATCCGAATCGCCCACGTATCTAGGGTAAATCTGGGCATAGTATTTTTAAGCGGCGCCACATTTCATACAGCCCGACGGGTCTCCTGCGGACAGTCCTCATCAAAGGATTCGTTGAGCTCGAATCTGTGGCGGCGAAATGCCTCCGGGACTCCTCTTCCGAAGTCTGGGCGCAACACCGAGGTGTCGTCTCAAAGAGGTTGAGCGGATCACGGTTACAGGGGCCTCTAAGGCTCGAGGATCGGCAAGCAGCCACCTTCCATGAAGGAAGTTTGACCACTCCACGGCAACCTCTGTCTATGCAGAGCTGCCGAGTGGCCTGTTGACAGCGTTAAAGAATGCGTCCGTCGTCGATGAACATCGGACCCTTATGGGTGCAGTGGGAAAGATTCAGGCTGCAGCGGGCTGAATGAGTCCTATCTTGGCCTTATAAAGGCCTTTGAGGTATGGTTTCTAAGGAACCTTTAAAAATTAGTATGATATGAGGAGTAGCCCTAATACACTGTCCGGAAAAAGAGAGCGGGCAGGGATCAAACCTCAATTGTAATGGGAACCTTTATTTAATGATGTATAACCATGTATTTGAAAACAGGCGTCTGCGGAGAGGGCGGCCGCTCATGATGTGGAAGTGTCCGAACTGAAAGAGAGCACTGAAGCGGGCGAAGAAGAACTTGCCATGTGAAGAAGCAATTGGAGGAGAAGCAAGGTATGTTTGAACATTGTCTTGCATTGGGCACAAATCAATAAGTGTGCCTATTGAAAAGTATTTATGTTATCGCCCTAGGGCGAGTGCGAATATGAGTATTTGAAGAAGGCAGCGGTGATGCCCAAGAGAAAGCTGCCGCGAGCAGGCGTTGCATGAGAAACACGAGGCCAGGGTCGTCATAGCTGAGCGGGAGCTTCAGGATGCTGTGACGAAAAGCGAGAGCTTGGAGCAGAGGCTAGTAGGGAAACAATCCGAACTCACCCAAGCTCTCCAAGCCGCGGAAGATGCTCGGGAAGAAGCCCGAGGTGCTGTACAGGACATTCAGGAGGCCCGGAAAGTTGCGGCTGGTAAGGCCTGTTGTATCTATGGTCATTACGATGTTATAATGTGGAGAACTCTAAGCGGCAAGCTGAATTCTTGATTTTACAGGGGCGTTTGCCGATCTGCCTCGCAGCATATCAGATGCTGCCCAATTTTACCGGACCGAGGAGAGGGAGTCTGCGGGGAGGAACTTCTGGTCGCAGTATCTAGCGCGGAACTATCCGGTGCCTTTTATTGATCAGCTGAAGCAGCTGGTCGAACTGCACCGACGGCGAACTATCCATGAAGGACTTGGTCATCCGGTTGTGGCTGCAGAGTGAATTCAGCAGTTTCTTGGACTCATCAAGCGGATTGTGGGCGTCGTCCTCGGCTTGATATTATCAAGCGATCAGTCTGTATAGAAGGTGCGGAATGGTGCTTGCCCATGCAAAAGTGCATTGGGGAAGCTTGGCGGAGAAGCTGATAACTGAGCATCGCAAGCCCGAACTGTACTATGAAGGTGTAATGAAGGGTGCCCGCCTAGCGGCGGATAGGTGCACCAAAGACATTATATTTCCTTGAGGGCATTCTTGCCAATGTTTGTAATATGGGATAATGGCACTTTTATTATATGTTGCATGTTTTGTTTGAACATATGTTCTTCCTTTGCGGCTGTTTATTGTATGTAAATTCTGAGAGTTGGCCAGTCGTCGGCTTCAGCCCCCACGTGAGAAATGCAGGGGGTGTTCGGGTATTCTGAACACTCTTTATCCCATGGTTGGGTCCTTATAAGGAGGTGTTTCTCACGTGAACCAGGCAATCAGACTATAGGGCTTTACTACTCTCACTTAGCCATAGGAATTCGAGTATGGTCGGCGCAGCCCCTAGTGTTTGGAAGACCGGACTAGGGGCTCTATTGGCACCTAAACGGAAGACCGATCCGTCGCAATCTGCATTTTATAGTGGTGTTATGCAACCTCTCGAATAGCTGACTAGCTCTCGCCGCATCATGACAGTCGGTTTTCGGCTTTCTCTACTGAGGTGCTCGTCCGGCAAAATCGGGACACAATCGCAGATATTTCTCCAGTGCTACCTTAGCCGACGGGCAGGCGTAAGGTACCAAAACATGGGAGCCGAGCAAACCCAACCAATGACCCAAGACATGATTCGAGCTGATGCATATAGTGCTATTAGTTTGGGGTGTCGACCAACCGAGAAGGTGGTTGGACTTTTATTGCCGTACTGTGAAGCCCTTGGCATAACCAGGCACAACACACAGCATGGCTGTCGTTTTTATGGCAAAGAAGCGTCGATGATAATCGACGGCCGATGTAAGTTTATTTAAGTCTACGCATTGCAGTAGGATGATATGACTGTGCATATGAATGCGATTTATGATTATGAAAAAGAGATGGTTTTCTGGCGGAACCTGTGGTGGCCGGACAGGAGGGGGCTGTGAATGGATCGAAGGTGAATCCGAACTGCCGTCTACCTGCATGGTCCTGTCCTTGTGTGTCCGGGCTGACTTCACGCCGCCAAACCTGTTCTGCATAAAAGTTAGTTTGTGAAGGTAAGTGCGCGGAGGCCGCCGAACGTCCTCCTGTGGTTGGTCCAAAGGTTCCTGATCGGCCCTGGTGACCCCAGCCGCTATTCGAGGAGTAGCCTGGACTCCTCAGTTGGTGTCCAGATAGTTGGATGCCATATCAAAATATTGACAGGCATGCGCAACTTGCTACTCTGGCAGCTGTATGATCTCCACTTCTAAGAGCGGGGTTTGGCTCTGCACGCAGGCGTGAGTTTATTACCAGTGTTGGCCTGATGATTTACCACATGGAATCTAGCCAACGTGGTTCATCCTGTTAGCATATGGTGTGATACCGTATAGGGGGGATGTGCCGATGGCGCGACCTTATTTGGTTATCTGAAACAACCGTTAGGCGGCGGGCCAATGAACTGGCCTTTGTGCGACACCTTGTAGAAGGTGCTATTTGCATGCCCGCTTGGGCTTTATTGTTTAAGGAGCCCTGGACTGTTAGGTGCAGGGGTTTGTATGGTAGGGGCGATCGGCCGTCTTGTTGTGCTCTCTGGGGGCGGGGGCTTTTGACTAAGCGCCTCCCTTAATGTTTCGGCACATGCCGGTTGCTTTACTTTGGAGATATGGCATTCTCTATTAGTATGTTTTGCCGTTCTTTTTGGGAGTACTGTGAATTCATACGGCTGATCGAGTTCGTGGCTTGGGCCGAATAGGCTTGAGCTGTTCTTTGTCCGTTGACCGGACTGGGATTTGCTGAACTTGATACCAGCTTCTCTGATTTGCCGTTTATGACCGTTGCGCCAGGGCTTGAGGCTCCTTCTTCGTGTATCCTTCTGGCTGGTTTGGACCGTAGTGGTGTGCGGATGTCGGGTTGTGTGCCTTTGGTTTTCCTTCTTAGGTTGAGGTAGCCAGTTGTGCCGCGTGTGCCCTTTGTTAGGGCGGTCGAGTCCGTACTTCTCGGTGGCCAGGATCTTGGTCCACCGCTCTATTAGCAAATCATGTTCGGCCTTTAAGCTTCTCTTGCTTCCTTTGCAGACTCTTTGCAGTGGCTATGAGTCGTCGCCAAAGCGAACTTGTTCCATTGGATCTTGAGCACGCGAATTTGTCATTATCGAGGCTTACCTCCTCTTGGAGGGTGTATAGTTATCCTCTCCAAGTATCCCACCGTGGCCTGTACGGCCTGCTTGATGGTCGGCTGATCAGGACTGTATTCCTCTTCGGTACTATCCGGATCATCTCCGGAACCGGTATTGATGTGGCGGGGTTTGGAGTGGCGCCGAAGACGCCCATGTTTTGTTTTTCCTCCCGAGGGGTTGTCCTCTGCTACCTCGTCGCCATTGGTTTCTTTCGGAGTGTCCACCATGTATATATCGTTTGGAGAGGTGGCTGTCCACTACCCCGTGAGCGGTGCCTTCATGCGTCTCGGCGCATCGTCGTCCATACTGTTGATGTCTTGAAGTCAAAGTCGAGCACATCGGTTAAATCATTGATCGTGGCGACAAAGTGGGTGGTGGGTGGGCAGCGAATTCCGTCGCTTTGCTTCCCACTCAAGGCGGACATAGTTCGCCCGAGCCTCTGAAAAGAGAGAGACTCAATGAGTTCAGCATGTCGCCAAAGGGCGAGTGCTAAAAGATGTCCGCAGCGGTAAACTCCATTACCGGAGCCCAACCTGGCTCAGCTGGCTCGAGAGTGTGCGGACCAGGACCAACAGCCGGATATGAGTCAGGGGCCCGAGGTTCTGAGCCTCCACAGAGGTGAGACATGTGTTCGGCTCCACCGCCGATGAGTGTGCGGCCTGTGGGGCAGGGTCAACCCTCCGTCCATAGGCAACGCAACCTGCCCTGGATGTAGATCCAGGGCTGCTTCGGGGATGGTGTCCCGAGCATTGTCCGACAGCTAGTCTAGGCCGTGATCGTCATGACTGTCCGGCGCTCTGGCATGAGCTCGAATCCGTCGAAGATCAAGTCTCCATGAATATCTGCCGTGTAGTTCAAGTTTCGAATCTGATCTGGTGGCGGCGAAGCTGTCGATCTGCTCCAAGCGCTGCTTAATTGGCCCGCAGTCTTGAAGCCGCCGAACGCAAAGATCTGTCCGGGGAGAAAAGTCTCACCCTGGACCGTGTTGTTGATGACTGAAGACGCCGTCAAGCCTCGAAGTGACGACACGGAGGAACTCTCAATGAAAGCACCAATGTCGGTGTCAAAACCGGCGGATCTCGAGTAGGGGTCCCGATCATGCGTCTTAGGCTGATGGTAACAGGAAGCAAGAGACACAAGTGTTTACCAGAGTTCGGGCCCTCTCGATGGGGTAAAACCCTACTTCCTGCTTGGTTAATATTGAAGATATGTGGAATACAAGAGTAGATCTACCACGAGATCGTAGAGGCCAAACCCTAAGAGCTAGCCTATGATGGTATGATTATAATTGTGATCGGCCTTCTAAGGACCATCCTCTCCGGTTTATATAGACACCGGAGAGCTAGGGTTTACATGGAGTCGGTTACAAGGAAGGAAATATAATATCTGGATCGCCAAGCTTGTTTTCCACGCAAAGGAGAGTCCCATCCGGACACGAGCCAAAGTCTTGAGTCTTGTATCTTGACGCTTCTATAGTCCGGACGATGAATATAGTCCGGCTGTTCGGATACCCCCTTATCCAGGACTCCCTCACCCATGACGGATACTAGTTGGGTGGTCCTTGTGATCAAAAGTGATCGGATAGGTTGACCATGGGTTAAACTTGGGGGAGACAGTCTCTACGGCATAGATGTCCCGTAATGCGCGTTTGCACTCCCTTTTGGGGATGTGGTGACATATATCATGTTCCTGTCTTCATCTCGAGGGGAAATTGTTTGACCCCGGTGTTTGGCTGAAGGGCTCATCATCGTCTTCACGTGTGGGCCCTTTTCCTTATGTTTAGTATTTAACTTACTAGCCTGTTTGAAAACCCGACAGTTCATGTTGGTATGATTTGTAGGCTTATCGGGTGTGACATGAATCTGTGGGGCCTCTCGAGGATTTTGTCTAAGCTGGATGGCCTGTCCTTGTTGCCTTTAAAGGTTTCTTCCGCTGACCGGACTTAGAACCACTGAATCCGGCAATGACTATCGTATTGTCTTCATCCTCGCTGTTGTTATTCCGACATTTGTTTTTATTGCGGTGAGGTTTACCTTTGCCATCCCGCACCTCAGAGGTGTCGGGGTCACCTGAGTTGTTGCTTCTATGTGCCAACCAGTTGTCTTCGCCCGCACAGAAGCGGGTCTTGAGTGTTGTTAAGGCCTCCATGGTCTTCGGCTTTTCCTGCCCAAGGTGTCAGGCGAGCCATTCGTCACAGACACTGTGCTTAAAGGCCGCTAAGGCTTCAGCGTCCGGACAGTGTACAATCTGGTTCTTTTTAGTTAAGAACCGAGTCCACAGCTTGTGAGCCAATTCACCGGGCTACTGAATTATGTGACTCAAGTCGTCAGCATCCGGTGGCCGGACACAAGTGCCCTGAAAGTTAGCCCTAAAATCCTCCTGCAAGTCTTCCCGAGTTCCGATGGAGTTTTCTGCGAGGCTGTTTAGCCGATGTCGTGCTGGCCCTTTTAGCTTTAGAGGAGATATTTAATGGCATGGAGATCATCTCCTTGAGCCATGTGAATGTGGAGAAGAAAATCCTCAATCCAGACGGCCGGATCCATCGTACCATCATACGGTTCGATGTTTACGGGTTTAAACCATTCCGGGAACTGATGTTCCATAACCTCATCAGTGAAGCATAGGGGGTGTGCGACCCCTCTGTATCGCGCAATGTGATGGCGGAGATCGGCATACTTCTGAGTCATCTGAGTTCGGTACTGATACTGAACATAGTAACAGTCGTCACGCTGGGCTTCATGGCCATTATCTCACGCCGGGGCATGGCCCCTTGATCCGTAGATTGATCTGGTCTGATCAGCTTTATTGGATAGGTCACGTTGCAAGTCGTATGTATATACCGTGGCTGCAGTCTCCCTACCTCGTTGGCGAGGGGGTGCGGGTTGGTGTTCGGCTCGATATGCCTCTTTATCTCGTCCACGTGGTGGTCGGTCTGGTTGATCTGTCTGATTGTATTTCGACAGTATTGGTTCAAGGACTTCGTCGCCGAATTGAGGCAGTAGCTTGCGCCTAGGGTAACTTTTGATAGGTCGTTCTTGGCCGTATTCATCAGCGGCCAGGACCTTAGTCCACCTTTCGTTCAGCCTGTCTTGCTCTTCTTTGGCTGCTGCTGCTTCATCTTCAGGTTCCGAGGTGTGGTAATGAGTTGTCGCTTAAAGCGTTCTTGGTCGAGGGGTTCCTCTGGGACAATGATTCCTCCTCATTGAGGCTGACCTCCTCTTCGGATTCTGGCATATAGTTGTTGTCCTCCTCATCTTTGTTGTCAGTGTGTTCGGGACAATATTCACCCTCTTCCCGCTCGTCATGTTCGGATGTGGGCTCGATAAGGTATTCGGGATCTTCGCCAACGTCCGGAGTCTCGTTGTCTCGATCTTGGTACTATCCTCCGCCCAACACGATCATGAGCAGCGCCGTTGATGTCGGCGCTTTGCTGTCCACCATGTACACATCGTAAGTTGAGGTGGCCATCCAATGCCCCGTGATGGGTTGGACTTGGCTTGGTTCAGCGTCGGCATCGTCGTCCATGCCGTCGATGTCTTCGGACGCATAATCTAGCATGTCAGTTCCTCGACAATGGCTATCAAGTGGGTGGCGGTGGGCGTAAATTCCCTTCTCTCAGCCCCAGTTTGAGTTGGGTGCATTTCAGAGGTAAAGCCTCCATCATGGCGATAGACTACATCAAACCCAACGCTTCATCTAAGAGCGGAAGTGGGACGGTAAACTGTGGGTCTGCCGCGCTGTGTTCGGCATGAAGCGCCTGATTGGACCCGCTAAGTGCAGACCTCAACAATTCGGAACGGTTGCCCAGAGCCAAGTCTAAGCCTGCATCTGGGTCTTCAGTAGGAAGTTCTGTAAGGGAAGAAGTCCAGCGGGGCTTATGCTCCTGCCTTCAGACGGTGAGACCTGCCCCGGATCTATGGCCGAGGTGGGTGTTGGTGTTGACCCCTGGATGGGATCTGACAGGGGATCCGGAGAGTCTTCTTGGCGGCGACACAGAGTGGCGGTCGGGGCCACGAACCCATCGAAGACTAGGTCTCCTCAGATGTCAGCAACATAATTCAGGTTTCAAAACCTGATCTGGTGGTCGGGGCAAAACTGTCGACCTGCTCATGGCGGCCGATCGAGTTGGCTCGAAGCACAAAGCCACCGAACATGAAAACCTGTCCAGGAAGAAAGGTCTCCCTGGACACAATGTCGTCATTGGTGAAAAGGTGAGCCATTGATCCTTCTGTCGACGATATAGCAGAGCTCTCAATGAAAGCACCAATGTCGGTGTCAAAACCGGCAGATCTCGGGTAGGCAGGACCCAAGCTATGTGTTTGAAGATCAATGGTATCAATGTGGAAGGGACACAATATTTACCCAGGTTGGGCCCTCTTAATGGAGATAGAAACCTACTCCTTGATTATACTTGAGGGTATAAGGGTTACAAGAGTTGATCTACCTCGAGATCGATTCGGCTAACCCTAGATAGCTAGCCTAGCAATGGTGTGATCCTGCCTCCGATCTAACCCTTCGGTTTATATAGACACCGGAGGGGCTTAGGGTCATATAAAGTCGGTTTTACAGAAAGGAATAAACTATCCGGACACCTATACTTGCCATCCACGCATTTGAGAGTCCCCACCGGACACGAGAGATAATCTTCTGTCTTGTATCTTGACGGCTCATCAGTCTGGCCCACATCAATAGACTGGATGCCTGAGGACCCCCTAGTCCAGGACTCCTACAATGGCGCCGAGAGCGAGGCCGGGAGAGGCAGAGACGTCAGGGCCGAGGAAGTCATGGCGGCGGAGGAAGGAGAACCCATCGAGTAGTTACGCGAGATGGCATGATACCATGTGAAAGAAAGAGAAGATAGATTGGGTCAACAAACCTAATGTGGTGGCCTCAGGATCAATATATAGGAAGCCTCTAGGGCTACGGCTGGGTACAGGAGGATAAGTACAGAGGTTGTTACAGGAGATAAGCACAATCCCAGATACTAACTGTTAGAAATATGCCCTAGAGGCAATAATAAAATGGTTATTATTGTATTTCCTTGTTCATGATAATTGTCTATTGTTCATGCTATAATAGTATTGACCGGAAACCGCAATACATGTGTGAATACATAGAGCACAACATGTCCCTAGTGAGCCTCTAGTTGACTAGCTCGTTGATCAGCAGATGGACATGGTTTCTGACCATGGACATTGGTTGTCATTGATAACGGGATCACATCATTAGGAGAATGATGTGATGGACAAGACAATCCTAAGCATAGCACAATATCGTGTAGTTCGTTTGCTAAAGCTTTTCTAATGTCAAGTATCATTTCCTTAGACCATGAGATTGTGTAACTCCCCGATACCGTCTGAGTGCTTTGGGTGTACCAAAGCGTCAACGAATCTGGGTGACAATAAAGGTGCACTACAGGTATCTCCGAAAGTGTTTGTTGGGTTGGCATGAATCGATATTGGGATTTGTCACTCCGTATGATGGAGAGCTATCTCTGGGCCCACTCGGTAATGCATCATCATAATGAGCTCAATGTGACTAAGTAGTTAGTCACGGGATCATGCATTACGGAATGAGTAAAGTGACTTGCGGTAACAAGATTGAGCGAGGTATTGGGATACCGACGATCGAATCTCGGGCAAATAACGTACCGATTGACAAAGGGAATTGCATACGGGATTGCTTGAATCCTTGACATCGTGGTTCATCCGATGAGATCATCGTGGAACATGTAGGAGCCAACATGGGTATCCAGATCCGCTGTTGGTTATTGGCCGATAGCTGTCTCGGTCATATCGCATGATTCCCGAACCCGTAGGGTCTACACATAAGGTTCGATGATGCTAGGGTTATAAAGGAACTTTGTATGTGGTTACGAATGTTTTTGAGTCCGGATGAGATCCCGGACGTCACGAGGAGTTCTGGAATGGTCCGGTAAAGAATAATATATAGGAAGTAAGGTTTTGGCCACGGAAGTATTTGGGAGTAACTGTAATGTCAGGGACCACGGAAGGGTTCCGGGTGTCCACCGGGAGGGGCCACCAGCCCCGGAGGCTTGCATGGGACTAGAGTGGGAAGGGACCAGCCCCTACCTCCCACCAGGGCCCAAGGCGCAGCTATGAGGGGAGAGGGGAAACCCTAGGCGCTGATGGGCCTAAAGGCCCACCCTAGGACGCACCCCCCTCTCTTCCCCTCTTGGCCGCCCCCCTCCATCCCATCTAGGGCTGCCGCCCCCTAGGGGTGGGAACCCTAGAGGGGGCGCACCCTCCTCCCCTTCCCTTATATATAGTGGGGTTTTTGGGGCTGCGAACAACATGAGTTTCCTCGTCTCTCGTAGTGCTTGGCGAAGCCCTGCTGGAGTGCAACGCTCCTCCATCACCACCACGCCGGTGTGCTGCTGCTGGACGGAGTCTTCCCCAACCTCTCCCACTCTTCTTGCTGGATCAAGGCACGGGAGACGTCACTGGGCTGCACATGTGTTGAACGCGGAGGCACCGTTCTTCGGTGCTTACATCGAATCGGCCGCGATCTGAATCGCTTCATGAGCGACTCCACCGACTGCGTTCTTGTAATGCTTCCACATCGCGATCTTCAAGGGTATGAAGATACACTCCCCTCTCTCTTGTTGCTAGAATCTCCATAGATTGATCTTGGTGATGCGTAGAAATTTTTTTATTTCTGCTACGTTCCCCAACAGTGGCATCATGAGCGAGGTCTATTGCGTAGATTCTATGTACGAGTAGAACACAAGTAGTTGTGGGCGTTGGTTTTGTTCAATATGCTTACCGTTACTAGTCCTATCTTGTTTCGATGGTATTGTGGGATGAAGCGGCCCGGACCCACCTTACACGTACATTTACGTGAGACAGGTTCCACCGACTGACATGCACTAGTTGCATAAGGTGGCTAGCGGGTGTCTGTCTCTCCCACTTTAGTCGGATCGGATTCGATGAAAAGAGTCCTTATGAAGGTTAAATAGCAATTGGCATATCACGTTGTGGTTTTGGCGTAGGTAAGAAGCGTTCTTGCTAGAAACCTATAGCAGCCACGTAAAAACTTGCAACAACAATTAGAGGACGTCTAACTTGTTTTTGCAGCATATGCCGTGTGATGTGATATGGCCAAGAAGGATGTGATGAATGAAATATATGTGATGTATGAGATTAATCATATTCTTGTAATAGGAATCACAACTTGCATGTCGATGAGTATGACAACCGGCAGGAGCCACAGGAGTTGTCTTTATTTATTGTATGACCTGCGTGTCACTGAATAACGCCATGTAATTACTTTACTTCATTGCTAAACCGTTAGCCATAGTAGTAGAAGTAATAGTTGGCAAGACAACTTCATGGAGACATGATGATGGAGATCATGGTGTCATGCGGTGGCGATGATGATCATGGAGCCCGAAGATGGAGATCAAAGGAGCAAAATGATATTGGCCATATCATGTCACTATTTGATTGCATGTGATGTTTATCATGTTTATGCATCTTATTTGCTTAGAACGACGGTAGTAAATAAGATGATCCCTCATAATAATTTCAAGAAAGTGTTCCCCTAACTATGCACGTTGTGAAAGATCGTTGCTTGAAGCACCACGTGATGATCGGGTGTGATAGATTCTAACGAGACATACAACGGGTGTAAGCCAGATTTACACGCATAAAACACTTAGGTTGACTTGACGAGCCTAGCATGTACAGACATGGCCTCGGAACACAAGAGACCGAAAGGTTGAACATGAGTCGTATAGTAGATACGATCAACATGAAGATGTTCACCGATGATGACTAGTCCGTCTCACGTGATGATCGGACATGGCCTTGTTGACTCGGATCATGTATCACTTAGATGACAAAGAGGATGTCTATCTGAGTGGGAGTTCATTAGATGAACTTAATTATCCTGAATATAGTCAAAAGGTCTTTGCAAATTAAGTCGTAGCTCGCGTTTTAGTTCTACTGTTTTAGATATGTTCCTAGAGAAAATTTAGTTGAAAGTTGAAAGTAGCAATTATGCGGACTGGGTACATAAACTGAGGACTGTCCTCATTGCTGCGTAGAAGGCTTATGTCCTTAATGCACCGCTCGGTGTGCTGAACCTCGAACGTCGTCTGTGGATGTTGCGAACATCTGACATACATGTTTTGAAGACTACGTGATAGTTCAGTAATGGTAAGCGGTTTAGAATTGAGGCGCCGAAGGCGGTTTTTGAAGCGTCGTGGAACATATGAGATGTTTCAAGGGATGAAATTGGGATTTCAGGCTCGTGCCCACGTCAAGAGGTATGAGACCTCCGACGAGTTTCTTAGCCTGCAAACTAAGGGAGAAAAGCTCAATTGTTGAGCATGTGCTCAGGTTGTCCGAGTACTACAATCACTTGAATTAAGTGGGAGTTAATCTTCCGGATGAGATAGTGATGGTTCTCCATAGTCACCGCCACCAAGCTATTAGAGCTTCGTGATGAACTATAACATATCAGGGATAGACATGATGATCCTTGACCAATTTGCGATGTTTGACACACGAAAGTAGAAATCAAGAAGGAGCATCAATTGTTGATGGTTGGTGAAACCACTAGTTTCAAGGGGCAAGGGCAAGAAGGATACTTCATGAAATGGCAAATCAGTTGCTGCTCTAGTGAAGAAACCAAAGGTGAACCCAAACCCGAGACTAAGTGCTTACGTAATGAGGGGAACAGTCCTTTGAAGCAGAACTACCCTAGATACTTGGTAGATGAGAAGGCTGGCAAGGTCGACAGGAGTATATTGGATATACATTATATTGATGTGTAATTTACTAGTACTCCTAGTAGCACCATGGTAATAGATACGGTTCAGTTGCTAAATGTTAGTAACTCGAAATAAAAGGCTACGGAATAACTGAGACTAGCTAAAGGCGAGGTGACGATATGTGTTGGAAGTATTTCCAAGGTTGATGTGATCAAGCATCGCGTGCTCCCTCTACCATCAAGATCGGTGTTAAACCTAAATAATTTTTTTTTAGTGTTTGCGTTGAGCATAGACATGATTGGATTATGTCTATCGCAATACAGTTATTCATTAAGGAGAATAATGGTTACTCTGTTTATTTGAATAATACCTTCAATGGTCTTGCACCTAAAACGAATGGTTTATTGAATCTCGATCATAGTGATACACATGTTCATGCCAAAAGATATAAGATAGTAATGATAGTACCACCTGCTTGTGGCACTGCCATTAGAGTCATATTGGTATAAACCGCATGAAGAAGCTCCATGTTGATGGATCTTTGGACTCACTCATTTTGAAAAGTTTGAGACATGCGAACCATGTCTATTGGTATGTGCGCATGAAGAAACTCCATGCAGATGGATCGTTTGGACTCACTTGATTCTAAATCACTTGAGACATGTAAATCATACCACATGGGCAAGATGGTGAGAAGCCTCGTTTTTCAAGAAGATGGAACAAGAAAGCAACTTGTTGGAAGTAATACATTTTGATGTGTGCTGTCCAATGAGTGCTAAGGCACGCAGTGGATATCGTTATGTTCTTACTTCACAAATAATTTGAGTAGATGCTAAGTATATTTACTTGATGAAACACAAGTCTGAATTATTGAAAGGTTCAAGTAATTTCAGAGTGAAGTTGAAGATCGTCGTGACTAGAGGATAAAATATCTATGATATGATCATAGAGATGAATATCTGAGTTCTGAGTTTGGCACACAATTAAGACAATGTGGAAATTGTTTCACAACTAATACCGCTGGAACACCATAGTGTGATGGTGTGTCCGAACATCATAACTACACCCTATTGGATATGGTGCATACCATGATGTCTCTTATCAAATTACCGCTATTGTTTATGGGTTTAGGCATTAGAGACAACCGCATTCACTTTAAATAGGGTACCACACAATTCCGTTAAAGACGAAACCGTATGAACTATGGTTTAGAGAAACCTAAGTTGTCGTTTCTTAAAAGTTTGGGGCTGCGATGCTTATGTGGAAAAGTTTCAGGCTGATAAGCTCGAACCCAAAGCGGATAAATGCATCTTCATAGGACACCCAAAACAGTTGGGTATGCCTCCTGTCTCAGTTCCGGAAGCAAAAGGGATTGTTTCTAGAATCAGGTCCTTTCTCGAGGAAAAGTTTCTCTCGAAAGAATAGAGTGGGAGGATGGCGGAGACTTGATGAGGTTATTGAACGGTCACTTCAACTAGTGTGTAGCAGGGCACAGGAAGTTGTTCCTGTGGCGCTTACACCAATTGAAGTAGAAGCTTATGATAGTGATCATGAAGCTTCAGATCAAGTCACTACCGAACCTCGTAGGGTGACAAGGATGCGTGCTACTTCAGAGCGATACAGTAATCATGTCTTGAAGGTCATGTTGCTAGACAACAATGAACCTACAAGCTATGGAGAAGCGATGGTGGGCCCAGATTCCGACAAATGGCTAGAGGCCATAAAGCCCGAGAGAGGATCCATGTCTAGAAACCAAAGTGTAGACTTTGGAAGAACTACTTGATGGTCGTAAGGCTATTGGGTACAGATGGGTTTTAAAAGGAAGACGGACAATGATGGTAAGTGTCACCATTAAGAAGGCTCGACTTGTCGCTAAGATGTTTTCTGACAAGTTCAAGGAGTTGACTACAATGAGAATTTCTCACTCGTAGCGATGCTAAGAGTCTGCTAGAATTATATTAGCAGCTACTGCATTATTTATGAAATCTTGCAGATAGGATGTCAAAATATAGTTTCCTCGACGATTTTCTTGAGGAAAGGTTGTATCTGATACAACCAGAAGGTTTTGACAATCCTAAAAGATGCTAACAAGTATGCAAAGCTCCAGCAATCCTTCTAAGGACTGGAGTAAGCATCTCGGAGTTGGAATATACGCTTTGATGAGATGATCAAAGATTTTGGATTTATACAAAGTTTATGAGAAACTTGTATTTCCAAAGAAGTGAGTGGGAGCACTATAGAATTTCTGATGAGTATATGTTGTTGACGTATTGTTGATCGGAAATGATATAGAATTTCTAGAAAGCATATAGGGTATTTGAAAAGTGTTTTTCAATGGAAAACCTGGATTAAGCTACTTGAACATTGAGCATCAAGATCTATAAGGATAGATAAAAACGCTTAATAATACTTTCAAATGAATACATACCGTGACAAGATTTTGAAGAAGTTCAAAATAGATCGTGAAGAAGGAGTTCTTGGCTGTGTTATAAGGTGTGAGTATTGAGTAAGACTCAAGACATGACCTCGACAGAAGAGAGAGAATGGATGGGGGTCATCCCCTATGCTTCAGACATAGGCTCTACAGTATGCTATGCTATGTACCGCACCTGAAGTGCGCCTTGCCATGAGTCAGTCAAGGGGTACAAGAATGATCCAGGAATGGATCACAAGACAGCGGTCAAACATATCCTTAGTAACTAGTGGACTAAGAAATTTTCTCGATTATGGAGGTGGTAAAAGAGTTTGTCGTAAAGGGTTACGCTGATGCAAACTTTGACACTAATCCGGATTATTCTGAGTAGTAAACCGTAATCGTATAGTAGAACAGTTATTTGGAATAGCTCCAAATAGAGCGTGGTAGCTGCATCTAGTAGATGACATAGAGATTTGTAAAGCACACACGGATCTGGAAGATTCAGACCCGTTGAGTAACCTCTCTCACAAGCGAGATATGATCAAACCCAATGGGTGTTGGATTCGTTACAATCACATAGTGATGTGAACTAGATTATTGACTCTAGTGCAAGTGGGAGACTGTTGGAAATATGCCCTAGAGGCAATAATAAAATGGTTATTATTGTATTTCCTTGTTCATGATAATTGTCTATTGTTCATGCTATAATTGTATTGACCGGAAACCGCAATACATGTGTGAATACATAGACCATAACATGTCCCTAGTGAGCCTCTAGTTTACTAGCTCGTTGATCAATAGATGGTCATGGTTTCTGACCATGGACATTGGATGTCATTGATAATGAGATCACATCATTAGGAGAATGATGTGATGGACAAGACAATCCTAAGCATAGCACAAGATCGTGTAGTTCATTTGCTAAAGCTTTTCTAATGTCAAGTATCATTTCCTTAGACCATGAGATTGTGTAACTCCCCGATACCGTAGGAGTGCTTTGGGTGTACCAAAGCGTCACTGGCGTAATCGGGTGACTATAAAGGTGCACTACAGGTATCTCCGAAAGTGTTTTTTGGTTGGCATGAATCGAGACTGGGATTTGTCCTCCGTATGACGGAGAGGTATCTCTGGGCCCACTCGGTAATGCATCATCATAATGAGCTCAATGTGACTAAGTAGTTAGTCACGGGATCATGCATTATGGAGCAGTAAAGTGACTTGCGGTAGCGAGATTGAGCGAGGTATTGGGATACCGACGATCGAATCTCGGGCAAGTAACATACCGATTGACAAAGGGAATTGCATACGGGATTGCTTGAATCCTTGACATCGTAGTTCATCGATGAGATCATCGTGGAACATGTGGGAGCCAACATGGGTATCCAGATCCCGCTGTTGGTTATTGGCCGAGAGCTGTCTCGGTCATGTCTCGTATGATTCCCGAACCCGTAGGGTCTACACATAAGGTTCAATGACGCTAGGGTTATAAAGGAAGTTTGTATGTGGTTACCGAATGTTGTTGGATTCCGTATAAGATCCCGTCGTCACGAGGAGTTCGGAATGGTCGGAGGTAAAAAATAATATATAGGAAGTGAGGTTTTGGCCACCGGAAGTATTTCGGGGGTCACCGGTAATGTACCCGGACCACCAGAAGGGTTCCGGGGGTCCACTGGGAGGGGCCACCAGCCCCGGAGGCTTGCATGGGTCTAGAGTGGGAAGGGACCAGCCCCAGAGTGGGCTGGTGCGCCTCCCACCAAGGCCCAAGGCGCAGCTATGAGGGGAGAGGGGAAACCCTAGGCGGTGATGGGCCTAATGGCCCACCCTAGGGCGCACCCCCCTCTCTTCCCCTCTTGGCTGCCCCCCTCCATCCCATCTTGGGCTGCCGCCCCCCTAGGGGTGGGAACCCTAGAGGGGGCGCACCCTCCTCCCCTTCCCCTATATATAGTGGGGGTTTTGGGGCTGCCAACAACATGAGTTTCCATCTCTCCTGGTGCAGCCCTACCCCTCTCCATCCTCGTCTCTCGTAGTGCTTGGTGAAGCCCTGCTGGAGTGCCACGCTCCTCCATCACCACCACGCCGTTGTGCTTCTTCTGGACGAAGTCTTCCCCAACCTCTCCATCTCTTCTTGCTGGATCAAGGCACGGGAGACATCACTGGGCTGCATGTGTGTTGAACGCGGAGGCACCATTCTTGGTGCTTAGATCGGATTCGGCTGCGATCTGAATCGCCGTGAATGACTCCACCGACCGTGTTCTTATAGCGCTTCGCATCGCGATCTTCAAGGGTATGAAGATACACTCCCTCTCTCTTGTTGCTAGAATCTCCATTGATTGATCTTGGTGATGCATAGAAAATTTTTAATTTCTGCTACGTTCCCCAACAGTAACAACATCGGTTATACAATTTAACATCCTACACTGGGCACAGTACACAACATTCAGTTTTCACCCTTTTTCTGTCCATTTTTGTTTTAAGTTTACTGTAACGTCAGGGCCGAGGAGGTCATGGCGGCGGAGGAAGGAGAACCCATCGAGTAGTTAACGCAAGATGGCCTGATACCATGTGAAACAAAGAGAAGATAGATTGGGTCGACATACCTAATGTGGTGGCCTAAGGATCAATATATAGGAGCCTCTAGGGCTACGGCTGGTTACAGGAGGATAAGTACAGAGGTTGTTACAGGAGATGAGCACAATCCTAGATACTAACAACATCAGTTATACAATTTAACATCCTACACTAGGCACTGTAAACTCTCATTACACAAAATTCAGTTTTCACCAATTTTTCTGTCCATTTTGTTTTAATTTTACTGTATGTATCTCAACTGAATCTTAACTGAATTTTGACCATGTGGTGTTCCTTTCTTGCTTGCTTGCTTCTTTCGGTGTGTATTTTACTCAAGGTGGGCTAGATTTTTCCACAAGGTGAGCTAGATTCCTGTGCATGTATTTACACAGATGGATCTTGACTTCCAATGGGAAGTTACTTTCTGTATGTGTATAAATTGTCAATTTTTGTAACAGGATTTTGTTGTGAATCTCAAATCTAAATTAGTTCAGGAAATGCATTCAGTGTACCTTCATGTCAAACTAATCCAGAGAAATTCATTCTTGCTCAAAATGATGCTTGTACCAACAAACTGTAAACCTGCTCGGTTTGTAGGATGTTGTACCAGGACAATGAACACACTAACAAGCCACTACTGATGAAACTAAGATCTGCTTGAAGTTTGGAGAATATGTTTTCTTTGCTAATTTTCTGTAAGTTCGCACAAATTTGTTTTAATCCAAATTATTCAAATCAATCCAAATATTTCAAATTAATTCCAATAACTAAAATTAATCCAAATCAATTCACGTAAATCATAATAACCCAAATTAATTCAAATAATCCAAATAATTCAATAATCTCAATAACCAAGATAATTCAATTAATCCAAATAACCCAAATTCTAGTAAATTCCAACAAGGAGTTGATATACAAGGATTAGACAAGGCATACACAAGGACGTGACATAAGGGCCTCTTTGTCCCCTCTTGACACAAGATTACACAAGACATACATAAGGAGCACTTGGTATCAACAACTACATGACATAATTAAGGGTATCTATGTCCCCTCTTGACTACATTCTTTTTCTTTCTGTGGCCACTTCTTCACTTCCCTTCCCCTTCCTTTTCTTTATTTTCTCTTATATTGCTACTTCTTCCCTTCCCTCTACTTTACGCTACTAGGGAAAACCTTATACACAGAACTTTAGCAGTAGCGTGGATCAAAAAAGCACGCTGGTGCTAAGTAGCAGTAGCGCTCCTGGTCAAACCGCGCTACATATAAAGTTCTAGCAGTAGCGCGCCTTGTTGTAAACATGTTACTACTAAAATTCCCACGGCTGATCTGATAGGCTACACATAGTAGTAGCGATCCATATTGAACGGTGCTACTGCTACTTCCTTTGTAGTAGCGTATTTTATTCCAAAAACGCTACTGCTAAAGAATATAAAATTAAATGGAAAGCAAAGGGAAAGGTAATTGAAAATGAAAGAAATAGAATAAGGTGAAAGGAAAAATAAAATGTGAAGAAAAGTAAAAGAAAAAGGGGAAAAGAGAAAGGAGTAGCAGTAGCGTGTATATCGAGAGCGTTGTAGCTAAAGTAGCAATAACGCGCTTCTGGAACGCACTACTGCTATTTCTGACTTAACCACCATACGGGCTCAAATTTTGCTAAGTCCTCCATTCCCCTGTTCCCTACTCCTTTGTCGACCTTGAGCCTTCCCTCACCGCCCGCCGCTCGAGGCCGCCCTCAACCTCACCGCGCCGCCGCCGCCGCTCTCGACCTCACCGTCGCCGCCCTCGACCTCATCGTCGCCACCCTCGACCTCACCTCTGCCGCCCGAGCCCGCCCAGCACCGCCACCTCCGATCCAGAGCCCGCCCTCGCCGCCCTACCTCTCCGTCGCCTAGCATCTCCCCGCCACCGTCTCTCCCTCTCTGTAAGCCCCCACCCCTTCTCTCTGCTTAGTTAGTACTAGATGTTGTTTAGTGGTACTAGATGTTAATTTAGGGTTCATAGATAATGATTTTAGTAATAGTAGATGTTAATTAGTAGTAGTGATGGTACTAGTTAACTAGGGCAGTATGGTTAATAGTATATGTTTTTTACTATTGTATAATCTAGTTTGTTTTTACTGTTTTTAGTAAGGGTTTAAAATATTTAGTAAGTAAATTAATAAACTAGTTAAACTAGTTTAGTTGTAGTTGAACTAGTTTAGTAAGTAAATTAATAAACTAGTTGAACTAGTTGAATTAATAGAACTAATGTATTTTTAGTAAGATAATTAATATAACTAGTTGAACTACTTTATTTTTAGAAAGAACTAGTTTTTTTCTATTTATAGTAAGTTTATATTTAGTAAGAACTAGTTGAATTAATAAAACTAGTTGAACATGTCATATTTGGTTGCCCAAGTGATCGTTCATGTTAAGGTTACACCTCCGAGTGGCCTATGTTTTGCGGAGTGTTGATTAATTTCCTTTCCGGCAAATTTTAGACGCTCGATATGTCCTTTTTTAGCAAAGGTCATGCCGGATTTTTCCTTGAATTCTGTCATGACTTGTGCTAGAATATGTAGGAAATATCGAGTGGCCTGGATTTTCTCGAAAAATAATGATCTAATTTAGGTTTTTCAGAACATATATTTAATTGTACAAGTTTAATCTTTGAATTATGAACGTAGGAAATGTCGTACTCGGACGACGACAGTCTCCCGGGGGAGTGCAGCTGGTGCCACGACGTTCGAGGTCTGTGCGACAGGTTCCTTGAGCTGGACGAAGATCAGCGCTTCAGCATTAAGCTCGAGGAGACCTTCCATGTTGAAACGGTACGCAACAACGACAAGTGTGTTTTTCGTAATTAAGCATGAATTCAACTATTTCAACGTCTAATTTTCATCTTTTACAATTCGACTAGCTTATCCCATGCCATGCAAGACGCTATGTCTTGGAGAGGATGGGTTTTGAAGACCATGAAAATTTTGAAACAAAGAAAATACACCTAAGGACCCATCATGATATGGATTTTGAAGTAAATCTATACAATTCTCAGAGCGTAACCCATTTTCGTTGCCAGAATTGGGAAGCACTTTGCAAAATGTATGGTTTTTATGAGGGTATGATTGTCACCATGGATCTTGGTGATCCTGACATCGAGCAAGACAATATGGACATTTGGGTCCTTGTTGATACGCTTTCGATTGTACCGCAATGTGAGTTTCTCAAACATAGTTATTAACTTATTTATATTGTTTATTTCAAAATAGTTGACAGCTTATTTTGATTCTTCAAAGAATGTGCAGAAGATGGTAGACAAAACCCACTACACTGGTGGCTCTGAATTAACATAAGGAGAAAAGTCATCTGATCGCATTTTGTACTTATCTTGAGAATTACAATACCTATTATCGAACTCCTCCAAATTATGATGAATACGTGCCACTAGTGCACGCGTTGAACCAGGTAACTTCTATGCAGATACCCTGGTAAGGAGGTTCGCAAGAATTGGAGATACCTTGGCAAGGAGGTTCGCACGTGTTGAACCACGGTAACTTCTATGGAGATACCCTAGTGCATGTGTTGAAAAATGTTTGGACATTCGCAAGGAGGTTCTTGGAAGTAACATTAAGCGAAACGCAAGAATTTGAGACATGATAATCTCCATTCTCCATAATGAAGAGTCAGGGGCTATCTTGTTTTTGCTATTTTACCTTAGAGAATGTAGTAGGTCCTATGAGGTACAATATGTTTATTATGTGGTACAATGTGTTAGAGTTGATGATGAGGAGTACTTGTGATTACGACTAGGGGCCAATTTGCTATGTGATGTCATTGACGAAAACGATGATCTTGAGGAGGTGTTATATGACAATGATGTATTATGATGATAAGTTGTTAATGATATGATGATGATGATATTTATTATATCATTGGTTCAAAGAACTGCGGATTAGTTTCAAGTAGATGGACATCCACCTGAAACTAGTCCATGGTTCTTTCACCCCGTGATGTAATAACTCATTATGATATAAAACAATCTCTAAATTCCTGTTGTATGAAAACTTGTGTAAAGGTGTATGAATACAACATGAAATAAAAAAGAAATAAAATACGAAATAATAGTAGTAGCGCGGGCAGGGAGAAGTGCTACTACTAATTACCAGCAGCGCTTCCCTGGGAAAGCGCTACTACTAAGTCGATTTAGCAGCAGTGTGGGTTGAGGCACGCTACTGCTAACCTTTAGCTGTAGCGTCGTACCAGTAGCGCTCCAGCCCGCGCTACTGATAGGCCTAAAACCCGCGCTGCTGCTAGGCTTTTCCCTAGTAGTGTTACTTCTTTTCCGTTCTGAAGCTACGTCTTCCCTTTCCTTTTGTTTTCCTATTGCAATTTCCATTTCTACTATAATGGCCTTGGTATCAACAACTACCTGACTGTCATAATATACACCGATTATTTCCCTGCCAGCATTAATATCGCTGATTATTTCCCTGCCAGCATTAATATACACTAATTATTTCCCTGCCAGCATTCTGAATACGATCCTTGTGCAAGTGTGGCAGCTTATATTGATTTCCTCCTTTGGCTTTCATAACTTCGAACATAACCACTTGCAATGTGATAAAGCTTTTGTACAGCTTGTGGGGATCATAGTTCTCGAATTCCTCTTCCACACCCTGTACCAGTTCCTGAATGTTTGTAGATGACCTGCAGTCGGTTAAAGATTCGATAGAGTTATGAAAGCAGAGGTCTAAACAATTGAACTCAGGGCTATTTGGCGGTTGTTGTAGCAATCAGATGTCTAAATCAGTTTGTTCCACGGCTTCTCAAAAAGCTACATCATTGGGAAGCACATGAGGCTTTGCGTTATCCTGTTGGATGAATATTGTTAGTCCCTCATCATCGTCAGGCCACTTATCTTGAATTGCTCGGATAACCTTATTGATGAAATAATCTCTGCACACGGGCCTGGTTAATTTCACTGATTTCAGCACTTTTGTTTCCTTTACTCTGTTCTGGCTTGTTCGCACTGCCTCAATCTCTTTGATGAATGCCCAAATGGCGAGAGAAGGTACTTGGCGATGGCGGAGGAGCTCAGCTGGGCTCGCTGGCCCCTGGCGAATCACGTGTTGGGTTTGGTCTGGTCTGGTTTGGAAATTAATTAAATTAGAAAGAAAAGAAACAGCATTTAATTACTCTAGTACTATAGTTTGTTAAGTTTAGGTGCTGCTACGTGGTCTCTCGCTCGCTCTAGTGTATATATATATATATATATATATATATATATATGTCATGCATGACTACAAGTCTTGTCTTGGTATGTAGGATAAATTTAGCCATGTCTCCTTCATCCATGATGACATGCATTGCATGGTGTATACATATATACTTGCATGTCGAATTCATCCATCCACCTAGTATCTATTATTACTCCTAGGACTCCTTTTGTTTCACACATGACATGCATGCATGTATGTATGTATGTATAATAAGTAGGTAGAAGAATTAATTAATATTTGATGCAGATGTTTTTGTTTCTAGTTTTTTTCTTTTTGAAAGCATGTTATTGTTTCTAATCTATCTATCTAGTTGTACTAGCTATGATAATGAAATGATGGTGGCAAATTAAGGGAGAGGAGGATGCGGAAACACAATATGTATGTATACGCAGATAGATGGCCGGCCGGGCGGGCGGGCGTGTGAATAGGATGGGAGGGACATCCATGGGATTCATCGCCGGAACAAGCAAGCTAGGATGCAAAAACCACAGCATGCATGCAGCCATGGATGGAATCGCCTCTCCACTTTGTCTCTCTCTCTCTCTATCTGGCTTGCTGGCTGGCTGGCTGGCGATGAGTTTATTTGTCACAGAGAGACAGAGACAGAGACAGACTATTAGCTTAGCTGCTCCAACCTGCATGCCAGGCAAGGCCGGCCATCACCTTCACCTCGGAATTGGCACGGACGGACGGCCGGCCGGCCGGACACAAACAGATGTAGCTAGCTAGCTGGAACGTTACGGATACGCGCGCGCGCATGCACGCACGTATGCTAATGCATCAGCCGGCCGGCGTCGTATCTCCAGCCCAGCCCAGCCATGGATCTTCTTCACATCAATGAATATATAAACCTCCTCCACATCACCTACCTATATATCACACCGACCCATTCACAGCAAGGAAGCAAGCAAGGAAACGAAAGAAAGAAAGAGCAAGGAGGATGTCGGAGAAGAACAAGAAGAAGGCTGTGCGCATGGCGCAGCAGGAGCTGGAGGACCTCTACCTCGGCGTCCCTGACGGCTCCGTCGACCTCACCTTCCGAGACTTCGTTGTCGCCCCGCCACCACCACCACCACCGCCCACCGCCTCCGTGTCGCCTGCTCCCACCTGCTTGGCCCCCATCCACGAGCAACCTAATGAGGACGACCCTGCAGCTGCAGCCGAGACCGAGCGCAGCAACAAGGCGCTCCTCTCCAGGACCTCCACCAACATCTTCACCTACAACATCGAGTCCGCTTCCTCTTCCGACGACGACGGCCACAAGCAGCAGGACGCCGCTACACCGCCGGGCTTCCAGCTCTCCCCTTCCCCGTCCCCTCCTCCGCCCGCCCGCTCCTCCCGCGCCACCAGAAGCAGCACAGGACTACGCCCGCCTCCCGCCCACGCCGGCAGAAGCGGCCGGCCCATGCGCCGGGCGGGCATTCCGCACTCCAACCTCTGCGCGGCGTGCAGCCGCTACATGCACGTCTTCCGCCACCGCTGCCTCGTCTGCGGCCGCGCCTACTGCCGCCGCTGTGTGGGCGCCGGCATGGGAGACATGACCGAGGGACGCAAGTGCCTCGACTGCCTCGGCCGCAAGTACAGCCACCGCTACATCCACCGCGCCGGCCGGGGCGCCACCGCCGCCGCGGGCCTCCTCTGCCTCTGCTGCTGCGCGCTCCACGCCTGGGGCTCTTCCTCCTCCGTCAGGGCAGAGGAGCTGCTCTGGGCCGAGAAGGGCCCCGCGCCGCGCCGCCGGCCCTCCACGTCTTCCTCCACCACATCCATCTCCGCGTCCTACAGCACGGCGGCCGGTGGTGGGGTGGCTACTCGGCGTCCATGAGCATGACCATGATGAGCATCAACAGCGGCGCCAGCAACAGCAACGGGCACAACAGGAACAGCAACGTCGTCGTCGTCGCACCGCCGCCTGCATCCTTCTCCCGCAGCGCCAACCCGCACGCTTTCCCTCTCTAGTCTACTCTCCACACCTCGCACGCTAGCCTGCTGCTTAATAACTACACTCTGCTCTGTCTCTGTGATATTCCATTTATTCTATTTTCTTTCTGTTGCCAACAATATAATTGATTCCACCACTCGGTTTTGTTTAATTTTCCAACATTTATATGCACCATATATATATATATATATATATATATATATATATATATATATATATATATATATGTTCCATATACATCTATCATGTCATGTGTGGTGAAATTGTGACCATGTCCATCATATGTACTTTCTCTTTTCATCCAAAATTGTACGGCATTGCTTAAATCATCTCTTCTTCCTTGGGTTCAAGATGATCACCGAGCCAAAGAATCAATAACCAACCAGTGGGTGATAGGTTAGGATGATCAATTAATGGTTAACTGTATCCAAGCCTGCCAAGGATTAAACCTTGGATCTCACAACATATGTTTCTCATGAAAGCGAAATATGATTTTCTCGGTCGAGGCGGCATTCGTGTTGATGTTGACTCGGCGGTTGTGAAGCTCCACAGCCTTGGTTTTTAGTAGCCACCATGTAAGAGCATCTCCAGCCGTTGGAGCACCCCAGGCTAATCGCCTGACCAAAAATAGCACGTCTTGGGGGAAATCGCTTCCGCCGGATGAAACGCGAGCACGTTTTTTCAGCCGTTGGTGCCCCCAGGACAATCGACGCGCAAAAAGTGATTGGGTGCTAAGAAAAAGGATGCGTGGGGGAATAGGATCGGCTGTTGCATGTAACTTTGTGCGTGTGGTGGTTATCTTGGTATGCGGGTGCGTCAACATTGAACTCGATCACTATATATGCATGCATTCAAAAAAGAAAAGAAAACGAAGAACACAAAGTAATTAGACACAGATGCATGCATGGACGCAAATTCAAACCATAATTGGGTCTTGTGGTGGCACCTCCTATCCATACCATACGTGGTGCCGTCGATGTGAAATGTAGATGTGCAAGCTCTCAGGCCCATCCCATCCCATGGTTGTGTTGCAGTGAGTTTCGTCTCCTCCATGATGTGGTCTTGGCAGATCTCCATGATGTGCCGTTGACACCAAGTAACTTGTCGATGCTTGTACTCTAAGGTCACAGCCTATGTATGAATAATGCCTCTATCGTACAAGGGGTCGTTTGTGCCATTAGTCCACATGCATGTTGAACAAGAGCAATTTTGACTAATTGTGTTTGCTTACATGATATACACGTATATACTATTTTGACTAATTGTGTTTGGCAACCAAAAGTCTGAACCACAATCTTGCACCAAATATATGCATGGAATGAAGTAATTTAACTTGTTATTTTCTCTTAGCTAGCTAGCTAGAACATTGCAAGATGTTTCAATGGGAGAAATGAATGTTTCTGCAAGTGATTAACTTCAGGGATGGTCAGTGTTTGGATTGTACTCAAGAAGACTTGACCTATCTATTCTACTCTATTCTATACAGGGTTTTGGTGTGAGATATGCGTATGCGGCCCCGACAATCTGCACCCTTTATCAAGTTGATATGAGTCGCGTGCGTCCAAGTCCGCGGAGGCGGGGGCGGCGGCAGCAGAGGTAGCACCCACGCAGACGAGCGCCGTCACCTGCAGTCGGGCCGGCGGTGAAGCGGTCAATGGCGACGCAAGGAACTCCAGATAGACAGGCGGCGGTCCAGCGGCGCGTGCAGATGGAGGCACATGTTGAGGCGATGGCTGGCAGGGAGGCTGTAGGCAATAGGTGGGGCGAGGCGTGGGGCGGTGGCCAAAACTGCCCCGACGGCGTGGTCGCGAGAGGGCAGAGGGTAGCAACGTGTTCGTGAGGATGTTAACCCAATGGCATGGTGTTGACACACGAACACGTCATGTGTACCCTCGACGCCGGGGGTGATGCACCGCAGCTCACGTCGAAGGAGACCCGACCGACAGTGCGATACACAAGACAGTCGACGGGCGGTTTTGCAGACCCGAAACCTCACACCCCCGAGAGGGACCCCGTCAGGGAGTGCGGCGGCTATGGGCTGTCCTAGGTCGATTCGCTCGCCCCTAGAGCCTCGAGATTCGCAGCTCTCAAACACGAAGAACAGCAAAGAACGAGAGAGAAAAACGGTGGAGAGATAAAACGTAGATGAAAAGTAGTATATTGATTTGTTCGATTGTGTGTTGTTTTAATCGGCCATCACCCCCAACATATATAAGAGGCGGCTGGACTTCCCGTACAAGTAAAGGATTCATCTAGGCTTTCCTTACAAAAATTACATCAATTCACGTCCTAGAGTCCTAATTCTATTCCAACTCGGATTCAGTCTGAATCTGGCCCAACTTCTGTCTTCCTCCTTGCGTGGGCCGTTGAGCTTGCATATGATCTCCTATCAAGACGGCCCAAATATCAAACTTATGTGCCCCGACGAGACGAACAAGTCTTATGTTGATCACTTTTTCAAATAAGGTCATCTTGAATACTTTTCGAGGTCATCTTTACCTTCCAGTCGGACTCGGTCTTGCAGCGGACTGGATTGTCTGAGTCTCGTAGTGAATTTGCAGGCCATATACTATCTCTGATGACGATGACTCCAAAACCAAAGTTTACCGTTTTGACGATACGCACAACTTCCATATTGAACATTTCTCCATCCGAGATCATCTTGATAAACTTTCGGGCACATGCTCAGTTTCACTCGGATTCGAGCTCATCCACTCGGATATTAGAGTCACTCGGATTGTCCGACTGGAATTTTTCACTCGGATGTTAGAATCTTTCACTCGGAAGGCAATCTCTTACTCGATCGGCAAGTTTTCATTCCGACGGTAATATCTTCACTGAGATGATAATAAGTTCACTCGGATGTCAAACTTTCACTCGACCAGTAAGTTTTCACTCAAAAAAGTAAGTTTTCACTCGATTGGTAAGTTTTTACTTGAAAGGTAAGCTTTCACTCGACCGGTAAGTTTTCACTCGGATGGTAAGCTTTTCACTCGACCGAAAACATAGCCTGATCTTGATTTGTCTCCCCAGGTATCATATGACCTCGGATTGAGACGAATTATATATGAAAATCAATGGGCTTGACGAGACGAAACTTTCTCGTGTTGAAGGTTTTTCGATTCAAGGCCTCCTTGAGGGCCGAATTGCTCGCGCGACCCATCAGACAGGGTGTCTGATACCTCGCGCCATATTTCCGTTTAGATTCGGTCTGCAGTGTATTGCCTCTAACTTTTGCATACGAACTCGGATTGAGATGATCTATATGTCAAAATTGATTGCCTCGACAAGACGAAGATAGTTCCTATAGAATGCTTCTTCATCCGAGGTCGTCTTGGAGGCGTGATTGGCCTAAAACCATTCGGAACATTGAATTCTGCCACTCGGAGTACAATTTAAATCCCTAAGATGGGTTCATATGATGATAACCTAAACATCAAAGTTGTTCCACTCGGCGACGTGAAACTTTCCATGCTGAAATCCCTTTCACTCGAAGCCATCTCATTTTCTTTTACGTCGTGCCAAAATCTGATGTCAACATATGCCCCCCTGTTTTTCGGCAGAGCTTGCTCGGCGAAAAATAATATGCACGGAGTTAGTTCTAAGGACGATGTCAACACTCCATCGGCCGTTTATTTTCTTAGAGTGATAATTATGTATCGGCCATGTTTGTGCTAAGGGCGATAATCATATATTGGCCATTGCCTACTTAGGCTTCTTGCCACACACTCGGGTGGTATTTCTTCAAGTATTTACCATTGAAAGCTCTAGGTAACACCGTCCCTTGTACAGATTCCACCAAATAAGAGTTTCCGGGAACTACTCTTGTAATCCTAAAAGGACCTTCCCAACTTGGAGACCACTTCCCGAATTTTCTATCTCTTGAACCAATCGGTAGAATCACTTTCCAGACGAGATCACCAACTTGAAAATTCTTCAACTTGACTTTCTTATTGTAAGCTCTTGCAACCCTCAACTTGTCTCTCTCTGTGGACTTCAAAGCAGACAAACGTTTATCGGCAACCTCATCAATATTGTCCATCATCAAGTTATAAAAGTCTACTGCCGATAAATCATTTTGTTTGGCTATTCTCAAAGAATTCAAATTTACTTTCACTGGTAAAACAACCTCTTGGCCATATACAAGCTCATATGGTGTCACCTTGGTAGCACCGTGCCTTGAAATTATATGTGCCCACAAAGCTTCAGACAACAACTCATGCCATCTCCTTGGATTATCCTCAATCTTCTTCTTGATGAGTTTGATTAAAATTTTATTGCTAGACTCAGCTTGTCCATTAGCTTGGGCATAATACGGAGAGGAATTGAGCAACTTTATGTTATAAGATTCGGCAAACTCTTTGAATTGGTGTGACATGAAAGATGAACCTTGATCTCTAGTTAACGTTTGAGGAATACCGAATCTATGAATAATGTGCTCGGTTATGAATTGAATTACCTTGTATGTGTCATGTTCTTGAGAGGTACTGCTTCAGACCATTTAGTGAAGTAATCAGTTGCCACCAATACGAACCGATGCCCTTTTGAGGAAGACAGATGAATTTGCCCAATAAAGTCTAAACCCCATCCTTTGAAAGGCCACGGTTTGATAATAGGATGTAACATAGCAGCAGGAGCCAATTGAATATCACCAAATTTTTGACAAGCTTCACACCCTTTATAATATCTGAAGCAATCATTAATCATAGTTGGCCAATAAAACCCAGCACGTTGCAATAACCACTTCATCTTGGGTGCCGACTGATGAGTACCACAAATGCCTTCATGTACCTCTCCCATAGCAACTCTTGCCTGATCCTCATCCAAGCACTTTAGAAGAACATCATCGACTGTTCGGAGATAAAGACCATCATCTCTCATTGTATACTTGAAAGCCATACGCCGAATAACCCTATCCACACTTTCACTCGAATTGCACAAGTAATCAACAATGGGCTTCCTCCAATGGAATTGTCACCTACACTAGATTTTTTGTTAATGGCGAATCAGTAGGTTCATGTTCGGCCTCTCCCATATCGGCAAGACAAGGCATCGGTCTTTGAGAGATATGAAACATGCCATGATCAACATGATATCCAGATGCTTGTTGTGCCAGATCATTTGCTTTCCAATTGTCATGCCTAGATATATGAGCAATGCTAAAACAATCCAAAGCAGAAATTATATTTAAACATTTATCAAGATAAACATTAAGTGATTCGTCCAAACACTGAAAGACTTTGGATACTTGCTACACCACTTGTAACGAATCACCATAAGCCTCAATATGTGTAACACCTATAGCAAGCAACATTTCTAGGCGAATAACAATGCTTCATATTCGCTTGATTGTTTGTGCAAAAATATTCTATCTGCATGATGCTTCAAAACAGCACCATGAGGAGATATATAAACAATACCAACACCTTGGCCATTGCTACAAACTGAACCATCAAATACAATCTCCAAGGTACTAATGAAACAAGGTTTATATCAACATCATGCTTGTCATTAATCTGATGCTCGACAATGAAATTAGCAACAATTTGGCCTTTCATGGATTTTAGAGATTCATAAGCCAAACATATTCAATCAAAGCATAAGCCCACTTGCCAATTCTACCACTAAGAATTGGCCTATGCAACATGTACTTAATGGCATCGGTTTGACAAGCTACTACACAAGCACTTCGACACTAGGTAATGTCTCAATTTTGTGCAAGCATAATATAAGCATAGACATATTTTTTCAATAAATGTATACCTTGTCTCGGCATCCAATAAGCGTCTGCTCAAATATGTAATGGCATGCTATTTTCCTTTGGTATCTTGAGTCAAAACAACACCAGTAACACCTTCCTCTGCTGCGATATAAAGCTTAAAAGGCTCTCTATGCTTGGGTGCTTTCATCACCGGAGGAGTGCAAATAATTCTTGATCATATCAAAGGCTTCTTGCTGTTTTGCCCCCCAAGTGAAATCAACATCATTCTTTAACCGAAGGATAGGAGTAAATGCATCAACTTTCCCTGACAGATTAGCTATGAACCTTCTCAAATAATTGACCTTGCCAAGGAACTTTTGCATATCTCTCTTGCATGTTGGAGCCTCCACTTTCTATATGGCCTCTATCTTTTTGGAATCAATTTCAGTGCCATCTTCATGAATAATGAAACCCAAAAATTTGCCAGCTGACACGCCAAATGCACACTTTAAAGGATTCATCTTCAGTCCATACATTTTCATTCTTTCAAAATTTAAACGCAAATCGGCCAAGTGAGATTCAAATCAAATTCATAGCCCTTTGATATGTAGCTCCAGCATTTTTAATCCGAATGTCATCACTGTACACTCGAATAAACCAAGGAAATCAGGGCAGCGAAAAGCGGTCTTGGACATGTCCTCTTCGTCCATAAAAATTTGATTGTATCCGGCATTACCAGATAGAAAGATAATAACCTTATGTCCGAAGCATCATTAATAAGCATATCGGCTATTGGCATGGGATACTCATCTTTGGGTGTAGCCCTATTCAAATCTCTGAAGTCAATGCACACCCTCAACTTCCCAGATCCTTTCTTCTCCACTTGGACAATGTTAGAAATCCACTCGGCATACCTGCAAGGTCGAATGAAATTATCCTCAAGCAAGCGACCGATCTCTTCCTTGATCCGATCATATGTTTTTGGATTAAATTTTCTGGCCGATTGTTTATAAGGTCTAAAACATGCCTTTATAGGTAACCGATGCTCTACTAGATCTCGGCTTAAACCTGGCATCTCATGATATTCCCATGCAAAGCAACAAACATATTATTTCAATAGCTCGATTAATTTAGCTTTACAATCGTCTTTCAAATTTTTGTTTACAAATGTCGGTCGACTGACTGATCCGTCTCCGATATCTACCTCTTCTAACGGATCGGCCGATGTAAAACCTTGTCCAAGTTTATCCATGTCATCCAACTCCTCAATAGACTCATACATGTCGTTCTCGCTGGACCAATATTTTACAACACGTTTTTGTAACCACTTGGAACTAGAATCCATTGAAACATATCATACCTTGGAGCCGATCGCATTGATCGGCTTTAAAGAGACAGCACGAAACCATTCTTGGTCGCGACCGAGAAAATCAAACTCGACAAATCACGTCCCGTCAAGCAAGTAGCATTGGGATGTTGCCAATCCACCGATGCATCGGCCAAAGCAACACAGGCCGAATTATCTGCATGAATGACTTCCACTTCATCATCAACCCATTGGATCAGAAACTAGTGCATAGTGGATGGCACGCATTGGTTTGCATGAACCCAATCACGGCCTAGTATGATGTTGTAGTTACCTTGCACCTCAGCGACAAAGAATGCAGTAGCCAGAGTTTTGCTTCCGACTATAAGCTCCACATACATCACACCTTTGGCTTCAGTTTTCTCTTTGCCTTCAAATCTGTTGAGCACCATATTGGTCTTGATCAATTCTTCATCAGGCAAACCCAATTTCTTGAAGACCGAATAGGGCATAAGATTTACCACGGCACCTCCATCAACAAGCATCCGAGTGAGCGGCGACCCATTGATATGACCTCTGAGATACAACGGTTTCAGATGCGTTACTGGGTCTTTTGGCTTCTCAAATATATCGTTTTTAGGGCCAAAATCCAGCTGAGCCACTTCCCCTTCCTCATCTACAGCACGAACTCAGCAGGTAAGTAATATACCATATTGATATTCATACCTTCATGAACCGGCGTGGACTCATAATCCAACATATCAGTATCTTCTTCAAGTGGATCGACCGATTCTGAAATCTGTCCGAGTGAAGGAGAAGTAAGAAGTGTCGCAGACGATGTAATAGCTGTCGCATCGTCCTCCTTGGGTGGTGTAGGTACTTCTATGATAGATGTAGAAGCTGATGTATCTTGTATTTGTTTAGGCCTCCACACTTGTTTTGCTGGAACCATGGGCCGAGTGTCATTGAACAACTTATCCCTTTGCTTCTCGGCCTCCTACTCGCCATCTCTTGATTCCTTAACCTCTGTAGTTACCTCTTCTGTGTCTTTGTTAGCCCTGGAGGACACCACTTTGGATGAGTGTATTTAGGATCCCTCGTCTTTATTTGGCTGGTGCTTGCTTCATGGTCATTAGCCGAGTGCTTTGGCGCAATAGTAAGTATCGGCTCAGTCGAGTGGTTATGCACAGTCGGCTGCTATATGGGGAATATTTTGGTGCCCAAGATAAGTGAGTCGACATCCATTTTCTCCTTGCCGTTTCCCGACTCAACAGCTGCAACACTTGGTGACTTAACACGTCATTCTTTTCGACTTTCCAGATGCATGAAATTTCCACTCGGGCGCACCTTTTTACTCGGATGGACGTCACTCTGATGGAATCCACTCGGATGGAATTCAATCGGATGGATTTCACTCGGATGAAATCTACCCATCCATATTTTTTCATTCGGATAGCTTCCACCTAGGTGCATTCTTACACTAGGATAATTTCCACTCGGTCGCATATTTTGACCAGCCGACTAATAATCGCCAATGTTCATCGACCATTATATGAGTATTCGAGTCGGTCCCAAACAGTTTGCCTCTGCTCTTCTCGAAACAGTGCCTTTGGTCCACTCGGTTTCGCATACCGACCTGAACATATCATCGATGGTGACCTTGGTCGCTTCAAGTGTGATGGCGGTTAGAGCTGGGACCAATGATTGGTTGGCGTGCTTGGACAGCAACATGTCAAAAGTTGGTTTGATTCTTTTGCGCTATACTTTAGCTTTGTTCATCTTCCACTTGCCAACTTTAGGACTCTTGGGCTTAACAAATTTAACTCGAGTGTCCTGCTGCACTTGTGTTTGCCCCCCGAGTGTAGGATTCTTGATGGTGATCTTGATCACTTGCTTGCCATCGGGTTGCTTATCAAGCACAACATATCTCCCCAAGACCTTGTCGCCCTCCTTGTCTTTCCTGGGCCCAAAATATTCCTATGGTATCCGGGAGTTGCACAATCTCATGGTCTAAGGAAATGATACTTGACATTAGAAAAGCTTTAGCATACTGAACTACACTATCTTTGTGCTAGGCTTAGGATTGGGTCTTGTCCATCACATCATTCTACTAATGATGTGATCCTGTTATCAACGACATCCAATGTCCATGGTCGAAGCTGTAACCATCTATTGATCAACGAGCTAGTCAACTAGAGGCTTACTAGGGACATGGTGTTGTCTATGTACCCACACATGTATCTGAGTTTCCTATCAATACAATTATAGCATGGATAATAAGCGATTATCATGAACAAGGAAATATAATAATAACTAACTTATTATTGCCTCTAGGGCATATTTCCAACACCCACGAGGTAGGGGCGCGCTGTGGGGGAAGGCGCGCCCCCACCTCGTGACCGCCTCGTTGTTCCTTGGAGCAGGGTCCTAGTCTCCTGGATCACGTTCGTGAGAAAATCACGTTCTGAAGGTTTCATTCCGTTTGGACTCCGTTTGATATTCTGTTTCTTCAAAACACTGAAATAGGCAAAAAAAACAGCAATTCTGGGCTGGGCCTCCGGTTAATAGGTTAGTCCCAAAAATAATATAAAAGTGGAAAATAAAGCCCAATATAGTCCAAAAAGTAGATAAAGTAGCATGGAGCAATCAAAAATTATATATACGTTGGAGACGTATCAAGCCCTGGCAGGAGGAGGCTTGAAGTTCAGGTCCCTCAGTCGACGCCAGCGCTCGAGGCGGTGGTCGAACGCTCCGGAGAGCCTGTTCGGACCAGCGTAACATTCGCCAGCCCGCTGACAACTGATCGTTCGGCGGGCTCGACTGCTTCGACTCCTGCTGCTCCAGTGCAACCTCACGCCTCTGACTCGGCGACTGCTCCGGCTGCTCTACAACCATCACTTTTTGCTGCGTGTCGACTCGGATGACTCGCCAAATGCCGCTAGGGAAGCTCTTCGCCAGTGAACCTTGTCATGGAGCAAGTGAAGGTGGTGCACGAGGCTAGCCGGTGGCTTACAATGCCGAGATCTGCCCTTCGTGCCAATGTTCAGTCAGCAAGACTCCGACTGAATTTTGAATGTTGTCTTATATCCGATCACCCACTGGGTGTTTTGTTGCTTCGAGCACGGAAATTTTCCATGCCACTCGACTTGAGTTGAATCTTAGTAGACTTTCTGAATCAGTGGGGGCACGCCGAGTGCACCCACTGGGTGTAGTCCCGAGACCACGGTCGATTGCTTTGGCAATGATCGAGTCTTAGAATGTATCTCTATCTCTTCTTTTTTTTTTTTTTTTTGAACTCACGCTGGGCAGACCTGCTGAGTATTGATCTGAACCAGTGGGGGCACACTAAGTGCACCCACTGGTGTAGTCCCCGAGACTACTTGTTGAATATTTGATTCGGCAGTAGTCTTAGTGTAACTTTCTCTGTCGATGTCCTTTATTTACGTCGATCGACATATCACTCTTGCTGACTATAGAGGTCTTGTGATCTTGGAGCTCGTCTTTCTGAGTTAAAGAAGAAGCATATCAGCGTTGAACTTGACCTTGAACTCGCCAAGAAGAATCTCAAGACTGCTCAACAAGAGACAACCATCATGAGAGGTAACCATTCGACCGTTTTGTGCGCTTAGTAGTTCGCACTTTTCCTTTGCTTTTCATTCGGTCTCTTTGAACCGAGTGACTTCACACAAGCAGATGTGCATAGTGAAAACCGCCAACTTCAGGCTCGTCTGAAGAGTGTTGTTTCTTTAGAGAGAATGAAGGAGGCGTTGGATAAGAAGGACTTGTACCTTGCTGCTGCTAAAAAAGAAGCTCGTGAGAAGACGACGCTTGCGGACCAGAAGCTGGCTTCAGTCGGCAAGTTGGAGGATGAGAACGCGAAGTTGAAGACGGCTGTCTTGGACGCCAATCGGGAAGTCGAGCAACTGAGGAAGGACAAGGAGAGTTTGACCACTGAAGTCGAAGACCTCAGAGCCAAGACGGGCAAGCTAGAGTCCTATTTGGAACAACTTACGGCGAAGCTTGTCTTGAAGCTTGAAGGTATGGCTGTTCAGTTAGATAACTGTCGTTGACTGAAATTTGCAATACTGTCGACTCATTGTTTTTTTGTGATCGAACATAACTTTGCCAGGACTTCGAAGCTGAAATTGGACGGGTCGAGATAGGTCTCGACCCCATCAACTGTCCCATGAAAGATGAAGTTGCGATGAACTTGCTTCGATTGGAATCACGCTTGGACGGCGTTGTCGACTATCTGGCTCAGCTGAAGGCTGTGATAACTCGAGTGGATGCCGAACTCTGGCCTCAGGCAGAACTTCCTCAAAGTCTCGAGTCGCTGATGACTCGACTCAACCAAATCCCTGACCGAGTGCAAGAGTGGAAAAAGTCCTTTGCCCGCTGTGGCGCTGACGTTGCCTTGTCATTGGTTCGCGTGCACTGCAAGGAGGCTAAAGAAGAGAAGCTGGCGGCCCTCAAGGTGGCGAATACGAAGAAGCACTCTTTCCAGGACTTCACGGACACCTTCCTCGAGGAAGATACCCGCATCGCCGACAGCATCGATCTTGATAGCTTCTGCGATCCGTCTAGCCCTTCTCCCGTTGAGTGACAAAAACATTATGCCTCACTTTTATTTGCCTCGAAATGCCGAGTGATTTTGTAATCGTTAAAACTCCTTCGGGCCTGACGCCCGAGCACTTTCAATTTGCGGTTAGGAACCTCTGGATTTATCTTTGAATATGTTGGTTTACCTTCGAGTGAAATCCGTTCTTCTCTTGGATCGGTCTCTCTTTGTTTGACGCAGGTGCTGAAGAAGGATCAGCAGTCGAACAGTTGGATGAGCCTTGGGGAGCATTGATCAGCTCATCAGCAAGGTACTCAGCAATGGTCTTGACGTTCCTGTCTTCAGCAAGGGGCCAACCGTTGGATGGGTGCACACAATCTCGTCCTTCTTCTTGACGGTGCAGCCTCCGGGGGCGGTGGTGTCGAGGTCGACCTGCAGCCCCGCTCACCGCTCAGTGGGGTTTTTCGGACTTAGGCGAGTATCGGACTGCAGCTAAGTTCCCGAGTGGGAGGACTGCTCACCACTCGATAGGATTTCTCAAACTTAGGTGAGTACTGGACTGTGGCTAAGCCTCCGAGTGGGAGGGCTGCTCACCACTCGATAGGATTTCTCAAACTAAGGTGAGTCTTGGACTGCAGCTAAGCCCCGGGTGGGAGGTCTGCTCACCACTCGGTAGGATTTCCCAAACTTAGGCGAGTCTTGGACTGCAGCTAAGCCCCGAGTGGGAGGGCTGCTCACCACTCGGTAGGATTTCCCAAACTTAGGCGAGTCTTGGACTGCAGCTAAGCCCCAGTGG
>JAHIAM010003248.1:0-87033 GCA_021605205.1 Aegilops longissima
TTTACTCTGAAATCCTTCATGCTTATATGAAATCAGTCCGTGTTTACGAATTTCATTTAGTTGGTTAGAGTTGTGAAAATGTATGCCATTGGCGTTTGATGTAATCCTCATGGAAGAAATGGGAGGAAATTGCCTGCCCGTTGGAGATGCTCTTATGCTGGAAATAATAGAGTGACATCCAATCATTTGAGTTAATTGCGTGTATGATTGTCCCTCTATAAAAAGTTAATTGCATGTACGATTGTACCGTGACTTGCGAGGTGGCTCTGACTTCATCTGAAAGTTAAAAAGAAACAAGTCCATCCTTAATCTTGTATTCTAAGTACTCTGTGGGTTCCACTATCGATACGATGAAAAAGTATATATTAAATAAGTAATATTTAATATAAAAATCTAAAGTTAAAGACAAATTAGAACTCATGTCATCAGCGTTACGAGCATCCGGTGCTAATCCAGCACATTTTTGTTGTAGACCATCTTTGCTGATATATCCATGTCTACTCTTATCCTCCATCGTTCCTAAATATTGGTCTTTTCAGATTTCAAATGGACTACCATACGGATGTGTATGACATATTTTAGAGTCAGATTCCTCATTTTGCTCCATATGTAGTCACTTGTTGAAATCTCTAAAATACAATATTTAAGGCGAAGTAGAAAACAGAGTTGGTGATGATGGTGTGTGTGCCATCCTACAATATAGGCCATGGTTTATATCTAAAGGATAGGAAGAAAACTATGTAATTTTGCAAAAATTTACCCACACCCCTCTCCCGCGTTAAATCGGCCTTCCCTCGTTCATCTTTTTCTCTCACAAGATAAACTACTCATACAAATGCATCTTGATTTTCCAGTACAGCCCTTACGACATCTAACTAGTTTCTTTTAAAATAATTCTTGTGATAATTGAGTTGATGTGATATGCTTTATGTCTACCCCAAATGATTTTGGATTCACTAGTAGTAACAAAGAAAAGGTTGCCTTGTTAATTAAAAAGAAAACAAACTATCACATGAGGTAAAATGAGGCTGCTTTGGGTTCACGTCATTGTCACTACAGCTATCTTGTCTTAGAAGTCTACATATCGAGGGCTACTAAGCGAGGCATAGAGGCCGCTATTGAGAGAAACCAATTGTGGATTCTGATCAGATTGAGTTGTCACTTATACGCTGCCATTGTTGGGGTGGGGGAGAGGCGGAGAGAAAGGCGTGTCGAGTGTGTGCGGTGAGCCGGAGGCTGCTACAGCGTGTGTGTGTATGTGTGTGTGTTTAAAGAGGAGTAGATAGATTACTATCAAGATCGAGGTGCGCCTACTCCCGATGTCGGGTAGTGTGTGTGTGTGTGTTTGAGAGAAGCGAGTCGATAGATTAGTATCAAGATCGAGTGTCACCCTACTCCTTTGGTGTTGGGAAGTGTGTGTGTGGTTGTGTGGGTGTGGGTGTGTGTGTGGGGGGGGCGTGACATACATATCCCTACTCTTATAAAAAGCAGAGTTGGTGATGATGGTGTTCTGCCATCCTGCAATATAGGCCATCTGATTTATACCAGCGGATAGGAAGGAAGCGTGGCAATTTGAAAAAGATACCCACCTCTCCGCATTTGCAAATAAGGCATTCCCTTGTTCATCCTTTTCTCCCGGAAGATAACTACTCATACAAATGCATCTTGATGTTACGCTGCAAGCGCATGGGCATCTTGCTAGTAGGGAGAAGGTTTTTGTGTGACACATATATAGCTATATTAAGGGATAGGTAGATAGCATTTGTGCAAGGCATACTTAAAGCATCATGAAGATAAACAAAATTGTGTACGCATAGTGCCGAGAAAAATGAAGCGAGGCAGTGTGTTGGAGAGAGGAGAGAAATATCTCAAAACAAAAGGTGCTCGTTGGAATCCCATTGTATGTATTCATATGGTTAGGAACTTCGAGTTAACCTTAGGCATATGTGAGAGACATTATTATACTTTGAGACATTAGTGGCCGTGGGTGAGGCGGAATTAAAGGGGTGGGCGTGTTCGCGGAGAGAGCATGTGTGTTTCTATGTGAGAGACTTGTAGGGACGGCATAGAAAGATGAATTCTAACCTTGAAGGAGGAGAGAAATACAAGAAGTGCGGCAGTGTGACTCCGATGACCCACGGGAAATGAGATATGGATGTGTGTGAGAGAGATTGCACAATTCATTCCGTAACACTATCTAGCGATCGACGTTCATCTCATGAACATAAATCAATTTCTACTTCGTATATCGTGGCCAAGGTACAATATCGATTCAACGCTATAAAGATTGGACACTCACATATCATTTTTCTATTTAAATAAACCTTTTCAGTTGTGCATGCCAAAGTTACAGTGATGTTTCTTCAAACAACCAATGTAGCTATCATGTACATGCACCATCGTTACTATTGCATTCAAAATCATTAGTCTTGGATGATTTAAGTTCTATTATGTAATATATGTAATATTCATATATGAATTCATAATTTACACAATTTATGAAATGGGCTATGTAATCATATGAGGTAACACTTTTAAGTAGCAGACTTCTTTTTATGTAGCCTCTACACTAACATCAATGCATTATGTTTAAAGTAAATACCAATTGCACTAAATTATCTACTTACGAGAAATACATAGGCTAAGCGTTTGATCCCTTTTTTGTGAGCAGCATACTACACCGTTGGCAGCGCCGATGTGAACATCAAGTTATCAGTGCATCATCGCGTTATTGTCTTTTTGGGGTGGACACACTAGTTATTAGCTGTTGTGGTGCCCGTGTACGGTCTCGCATGACCTTCCATGCTTACGGTCCAAATTAGTTGAAAGCTGGATCTGAGCGATCCATTGGGTGGCAAATCTCCGCCTCCTTCTAAAATTTCCATACCTTAGTCTTTATCGATATTCCCCTTTTGTCCTTGGTGCCGAGACCATGATTAGAATACGCCCTCATCTAAATAATAGGTGGGGCTGCTTTGGTAACTTCCGGTTCCCCCCCTACAGCACCCCATTCCTCTCCCCCTCCATAAAAACGACTAACTCCACACGAGGCATCTCACATCATCTAATGCGTACTTCATCGGCTCTCCCTCCCTCTCGAAACCCTAGGCTGCTAATCCACAGGCGTGCGAGCCCATTCACTGCGGTAACATCCACCTCATTGGATCTTCTTCTGCGGCCGCATCTACCCCTCCACCTCCCCTACACTACAAAAAAGACATACTGTGACATTTGGGCGAGCGAAAAAATTCTGTCATACATGCCACTTCTATGGCGATAATTGTGACAAAACCGGTATCATCATAGATGTGTGGGCTCTACTTCTATGACAAAAATCATGACGAAAATGGGCTTTTAGTCTGGGCGGGCGGAGGCGCAGTGCATGACATTATTTGGGCGTCCATGACGGAAAAAACCGTGGTAAATGAGGAGAGAAAATTTGGGAGTTCCAGTTCACGGTGGGAGGTCGGGGAGCGCGATCGCATTCTCTACAAATGCTCTGGCGTGTGTGCGGCGTTATGCTCTAGCGAACCGGCGTTGGGCTCTAGCCGAACTTCGGCGATTACTGCTGCGAACTCACGGCGTTCTTGAACCCGGCGATCGATCGATGGCATTAGCGAACCCGATCGGCGATTCGCCCTCTGCTGCTAAGCGAAGCCCGATCGATCTTGCCTCGGAATGAGCGGTTGGTGTTGCGGGGGGTGGTTTGGATGAACAGTGGTGGTGGCGTTTCCCTGCGGATGAACGGGACCCGATGGCGTGGTGGAGGCTGGATGAGCAGTGAGCGGTGGAGGGTGGCCGTCGGGGTGGTTGAGCGAGGGCGGTGGAGTAAGCGCACGGTGGAAGCGGGATAAGCGAGGGCCGTGGAGGTGGAGGAGGTCGGCGGTGGAGATGAAACGGTATCCCGTGGAGTCCCGTTTTGCTGTCATAGCACCCCTCGGTGAAACGGGACCCCGTTTCGGCCGTGTAGCGCTCAACACAAATCGGTTTAAATCCGTTTTGATACGCCACCCCTCCGAGCAACGGGACCCCGTTTGTTGTAGAAGTGCATTTGCGTCCGTTTTGTGTCGCCACACCCCTCCGATCAACGGGACCCCCATTTACATTGTAGGAAGTCTGTTTCCTCCGTTTTCTTGTCGCCCCCTCGATCAGCCGGACCCGTTCGAGCGTAGGAAGTCTGTTTCCTCCGTTATGCGATGCGCTGAGCCTCGTTTCCATCCTTTATTCCGTCCAAGCGGTTGGCTCCCAGCGTTCTGTTGCCTCCCGATGAACATGGCGCGACCGTTGCCTCCGGATCAACCGGCGCGTCTGTTGCCTCCCGTGAACACGGCGCATTCGTTGCCTCCCAATGAACACGGCGCGTCGCGCCTCCCCATGAACACGGCAGCGGCTATTCTCGTTCGTAAGATGTACGAGCCTGGGCGTGCATTATGCGCGGTAAGCGTGAGACCCTGCCGTATGTACGTGCGTGGCTGTATTCACCCTCGCACTGTCACGTGCGCTATGCGTGCTACGTCTGTACTCTACAACGACCGGTATGTACATACACATTCGCGACGAGAATGACAACGCTACGTGCGCTTGACCAGGTGGGTCCCGGTAGCCGAACCTTCCTTACTGCGAATGTATTGGTGGATCCAGCCCGTCGGCGAATCATTTTTACCGGACGCACTTCCTTGCGTGTGAAGATGTATTGGTGGGTCCCGGCCTTTCGAAACATTTTTTTAGTGATCATGTGGCCCGTCTGGTGGGTCCCAATTGTCGGTGGAGGAATAATTATTTCTTGGCGTAATAAGGGGCACTTCCTTGCTGCGGCCGTGGACCGGTATACCTCTCCACGTAAAGTCCATATACGATGGAAGCCATTCCTTGACCATATTGACCGGGCGAAACGCGAGGCGGTGGGCGTGATGGGAGCCTAGAGGCAGGCGACAAGAGGGGAAGACTTCGGCAGTTGTTTCCCACGGAAAGTCTGTTGTCTGAGGTTTCTTGGTTCGTCTGCCGTCGTGAGAATAACAGCGGTGTGGGTGAGTAGAGGATGGCTAGGCCAGCGATGGAATGCGATGGGGCGGTGAGGCCTCCGTGACTTCAACCGGCTTGTGAGGAGGAAGAAGCGAAGCGATCCTTGGCGCTTGTTTGGCGGGCGAGGAAAAGCGAAGATTGAAGAAGCCGACGGCCGTTGGATGGACATCCAATAGTCTTGCCTTGTGCATCAACCTTTTTTAGGAAAGCCTCAAATCTGTGGAAAACAAGCATACAACATCGCCATTATTTCTAATAACTTACAGCCCATTTGCTAATTCTTAAGGTTTTGGAGCCCATATTCTTTTTGTTAGCATTACAGCCCATATTGGCCACGGTTAAAAATTATACAAATTTTGCATATTTCGGTCACGGTCCAAACTGTTTTTAATCCCAAATTTCGACTCACATACAAATTGATTTTAAAAATAAATATATATCAATATAAATCAACAAATTCTCCATGCATAAAAATTAATGTAATTTAAAATCTCGAAATGAAAAAAGATATTTGAAACTAATTATGCGGTTTGATGTGTTTTAAAATGTACACCCATTTCTCATTCTGATAGGCTATTTTCTCGGCCAGAGAATGAAGCTCTCCTCGTTTTGAAAGATTTGCAGCCCGGACACGACAAATCGACTTATAGCAAATCACAAAAAACTGGGTGTGGCGTGGACCCTATCGGCCTCTCACGTACATTACTCTTCCGATGGTCGGTCGTTGACCACATTGACCACACCCGCGAGAGCACCAAAGGCGGTGGGCATTGCGAGGCCTAGGAAGGGCGGCGGATCCGGGAAGGCGTGGCGGTGGATGCCCATGCGGAGAGAATGCGAGGTTCTTGGTTCGGCTGCGTGTGAGGCTGCCGTCGCCAGAATAATAGGGGGTGTGTGTGAGTAGGGATACGGGCCCAGCGATGGGAGTAGTAGGGAGGTGAGGCCTGCGGCATCACAACCCGACCACGAGGCGAGCACCTGCACGACCGGCGGCGGCTTTTTGTCTTGGTGGAGCAAGAAGACGGAGGTTGAAGAAGCACTATGGCCATTGGATGGACATCGTCAGATCACTTGGAGCTAGAATCGTTCATATTGACTAAGTTGACAAAGCCCTCCATCCTCATCCGACTTAGTAGGCCCTAAGTCAGCCACCCTATGGTGGGTCCCATTAGCGAGGTATTCATTTTTGTGCGTAATAAGGAGGCACTTCCTTGTGTGCGAAGATATGAGTGGGTCCGACACTCGGCTGAGGCATTTTCGCGAATCTGAAGCCCTTCCGCGTCGGTGCGCGTGCATCCGTAATGGAGGAACTTTCCTACGTGCGACCATGGACCTCGTGGGTCCCAGCGTCGAGCTCTCCGTACTGATCCTCTTCCGATGACTCTGTATGATACGCTGCGCCCGAACATGCCAAGGGTGGTGAACCAATGAGCCGGTGGAAACGACCGGAGATGGGGAAACCTTGATGGTGGGTCGCAGATGGAGAGGTGGGAAACTTAGAGTTGGCGGGTCGGGGTGGGCCTACACTCGGCGGAAATAACGGAGAGGTGCGAGTGGAGGATGGCCTAACCGTCGGCGAGTAGCGTTTAGCTGAGGCAAAAGCTCTTAACGTTGGGCCTTGAAGGTGGAGCGAGCTCTTCCGGCAGCGCTGGTGGGAAAGGCGAATTGAAGAATGCCGGCCGTTGGATGTAAATCCAACGCTTCAAGCCGACCCTCTTGGCCCTATCAGCCAATCCATTTGTTTTTAGTCCATTTGGTGGGCTGGGTGAAACAATGATGTAGCATCTATGCAGCCGTTTAAATCCCATTTGCATTTTCTCGAAATCCAGGACTTTGGGCTGGGTGAAAATATCATGTTGGGCTAAGCGGAGAAATGTTATAAAACATAAACACATGATTGCACGTCGGTAAATCTTTGCAAGCTTATGTCGCAATCACTAGGAGTTAACTTGGCAAGTTATATATAAACAATTATTATTGTCCTATTATTTTGTAAGAACTTTCAACTTACGAAATAAAATATCATTTAATAATTGATGAGTTAATAGTCGTGGGGTATTATTATTTTTTAGGCTAGACATGGGGCAGTTGAGTTGGTTCTAGGGAAATCTTGAGAAAACTCAGTTTACATAAAAAAAAAGTGGGAGAAAATTCAGAGACTCTTGGGTCCACGAGAGAGAATATGTTGGGAGGAAGGAGATTCAAAGCACGGGCCAGAGTGAACTAGTTTTTTACGGACAAGTGAACTAGTTTACATACATAAGCAAATAGCCACTAAAAAACAAGGTTAATGGGTTCTTAAAAGAAATATTTGGACAAAGCAGATAATTACGACACATAGGCTAATGCATGAAACACTCGAGATGATAAAGGTGCTTATAAATAGATAAAGTACAACATCTAGACCTTCTGGCACATGATCATGGCGCTTCGGCTGTCCGTGTACTAAATCGGTTAAGGGAAGCGGAACATGCCCTCATGTCAAGATCTGCCTGTACATGTCGTAGCATGCGTATCGTCCTTGGCATATAGGTTATGTAGGCTAGATTCAGAGGTACCTCCATGTGTTCAGTTGTCTTCTTTCATGTTGGCGTGTCGAGTCGATGATGGTCTCGGCGAGGTCAACCACGAGTCCTTCTCCTGCCGTTGCTAATGATCTTGTATTGCTATGGATGTCGACAAGCTTGTTGCAGATGGCCGAATCGTCGTTCTTCCTTCTCTCCACCGTGGCGAAGGTGCGATCGGCGCTGCCGATGAACGAGCGAATGCTCGAACCTGGTGCAGCCATAGGGTGGCGAGCTTCACGAGTCCGTATCGTTGGTGTACATCACATTCAACTTGGTGCAGCCATAGGACTGAGCGGCAACTCAAAGGGAACTCCTTCTGAAGTCCATATCGTGAGCTCACCCCTCGGATCGCCATTGGAGTCTCTTGGTGAACGAGTGTGTAGGCGGCGGCAGCGGTTCGTTTTTCAGCTCTTGGGAACTGGATTCAACGATGGCTGAGTGTACTGGCGACAACAGTTACTACCCTCCTCGTCGCTGCTGCGCCGGCGAAGATGCACCCTCGGCGCATTCAAAGCCTCCATTAAGAAACCTACTCGGCCACCGTCGGTTCACGCAGGTCTGTATTAGTCTTTGTAACAGGTTAGTGGTCACTTTACTTAAATTTAATTAGCTTTAATATAAATTTATACTTAAAACAAGCAATGCATTGGCTCGTTCTATCAGTTCCACAGGATCAACATGCACAACAATTAGAATTATTATTCTGGGCGCACGATCAAACATTTGTCGCACTTTCACAAAGATAATACTACCAAGTTTGAACTGTTTGTTATGGTTGTTGTCCTCTGCATCATCATGCCGTGTTTCCCATCTTGCAAGATTCAGAACCAACAAATAAGATCCAAATAATAAGTACAACAAAGATGCCTACACATCTCATTGATTCCAATTGCAAGATTCAGAACCAACAAATAAGATCCAAATAATAAGTACAACAAAGATGCCTACATCTCATTGATTCCCACTAGCAAGATTGAACCAACAAATAAGATTCAAATAATAAGTACAACAAAGATGCACACATCTCATTGATTCCCAGCTTGCAAGATTAGAACCAACCCATTAGAGCCTTTTGATAAAGTGAATATCGGGATTAAATCCATCTTGGCTAGCCATGTCATACAATCGAAGAACTTGGCGAATGCTCTTGACCATCACAACATATGTAGTTGAGTATTCCTGTTTGCATAGAATGTTTGCACACAAAACAAGGCAGGAGAGCATGATTTCACTTTAATAGCGGCCTCCTTGAACTCAACCTCGGCTCTACTTGGATGAGGTCTACGGAGTTCCATGATTCAATTCATCGCCTTTTTACTGATTCTGAAATGAAGCAAAGATTGCATCATTCAGCTAGCAAGAAGTACTTGCTCTTGTGAGCTGGCAGGTTCTTCTTTAGTAGTTGCACTAAAATTGAGGAACATTAAGGTTGGCTGTCGGCTCATGTAAGTGCAACTATAATTTTCTTATCCTTTGTGCAGTTCCACTAAAATAAAGTGCCATTGTGGTGATGTGTGGCTCCATCTTGCAAAGGCTAATAAAATGTTGCACGAGATTACAAGAGAACTTGGCGGAGATTTTGGAACTCAATCACCATTTTGTGCAGTTCCACCAAAATTGAGAGATGTTGCCCATTGACATTTTAGTTGAACTACACAAAAACCTTTTGTGCAGTTCACCAAAAGGTCATAATAGCAACAAGGTGAAATGGATATCCCTATCTGCACAAAATGATAGAAAGTAAACAGTTCTTTGGTCAATAAAATACTGAAACATACACAAAATGAAAAGAAGCATCTTAATTATGTTCATGGCAATCACGCAGAATGATGAAATTTTAAGCGTCGGCAATGCTTCATATTACGAAGCATTACGATCAACAATGAGATTCCTCAAATATGGGATTACTTGGTGGCATTGCTTGTTACGGACACGATAAATCAACAGACTAAAGAGTTGGTTTAAGGGCATGGGACCGTGGGGACACTAGGACACTTCGGCGTAAAGAACAACTTACTTATCATCTTGGGAAAACAGCGAGTGCCATTGTAACACGGTTTAATTGCATCTTATCCTGGAGGCATTAGATTAACAATAACCTTGGTTAGACATGTCCCTAAGGTATGATTGTGATCGCTTCATTTACATGCGCCCTTACATTAACAACAGACAAAAGGTTGGTATAAGGACATGCGACGATGGATGCATCGACACAATGTACCTACAAGGAGGCATAAAGTGGTGATGCGAGCTTGTTCACGCTATGTGAGGCGACAAACCTAATCTGGAGACCTTGTACTATGTGAGGCAGCAAATCTAATCACAGGACCTTTTTACTATGAGGAAGCAAATCTAATCACGGAGACCTTTTACTATGTGAGGGCAGCAAATCTAATCCTGGAGACCTTTTACTATGTGAGGCAGCAAATCTAATCTGAGACCTTTTACTATGTGAGGCAAATCTAATCTGGAGACCTTTTACTATGTGAGGCAGCAAATCTAATCTTGAGACCTTTTGTGAGGCACCAAATCTAATCCTGAGACCTTTTACTATGTGATGGCTGCATCTAATCCTGACATACTCTGTTGACTTGTCCACCAGCCATACTTTCTATCCTTTTCAACCAATAATAGATCTGTTCCTTATCCATTTATGCATTTCCATTATTTCCTTTTCAACCAAGAGACCGGTTGGGTATCCGGTCTCTACTACTTTCACCATATTATTTCCTCTTTGAATCAAGTCCTAGATTCATGTTACAACTTTCCCCCTTTCTTCGTTGTTTGAACAAAGCCCTAGATTGAATGCATGAAGTAGCTTTACCTCTAATAATACTAAAAATTTAGGTGGCTTTAGAAGAGCTGATGGGAATAGAAAAATATGCACATGCAGACCGTGGGGAGCTGGGGCGTGAAACAAGGCCGCTTTGAAGAACTTATACGAGGTCGCCGGGATGTCGTGGCGGTGAGTCGGATCTCTGCGGACAATCTGAGGAGGAAGAAGGGTCGGAGGACCTCCAGGCAGCTACATGTCGGAGAAGAAACCAGCCGAGAGGATCAGGCCCCTCCAGCTGTGGGTTTCCTCCCTTGGCGCGATGACGTGAGCGATGCACCTTTTAGTCCTCTGCACACACGGCGAAGGGATCCGGCGGATCTGTGACCAGCGGTGAAAGCGGAGAAAATGTCGCTACCGCTGTCTTGTTTATATCTGGAGAGGATGAGAGAATGAAGAGCAACCCTAGTAAAGCACGCTCAGGCCCTGCATCCATATATAGTGGAGTGATTATCTTTCTCTCCACAACAACCGTTTCAATTTGTGCGTGGCATTAAAGAAAAAACTCTCTATTTAAGGTTCACTTGTGCTCCACCCTCCATTCATTGAACAACCCACGGGTGAATAAACATACAGTAAGTATTGTATTTATATAGAAACGAACAAGCTCGAACAATTTTGCGTAGTTAAAAGTTGAGGGCGGAGCTTTTCAGGCGTACGTCTTGGCAGTTTTCGGTGGCGGTTTGATGAGGAGGAGGGTGGCGAAGTGGGGCTGTCTTGATTGTGGCGTTACTGCTGGAAAGACTTGTGATATGACCCTCACTATAGTCATAATTCTGGCGCTCGGCCAAGGGTGATGCCCCCTTCGTTCGCGCTCTAATCGGTGCATGACATATATCGACCGGATCTTGGCTCTCCCACATGTCGGAGTAGTGAAGGAGCAAAGAATGATGCAGTATATACTAGTACTATACTACTCCCTCATTCCTAAATATAAAAGTCTTTGGAGAGATTTCACTATGGACCACATACGGGAGAAAATGTGAATCTACACATAAAATGCATCTATATACATCCATATGTGTCCACCGTGAAATATATCTGAACTTATATTAAAACGGAGAAAATTAGCCATCTAGTGCCTATAGTGATTTTGTGTATTGAAGACTTATAGGTTAAGGGACTAATGTGTTTATGAGTGTACAGGTCTATAAGTCTATGAGGAGTTTGATATTACTGAGAGAAAGTCGACCCTAAAATGAAGTTCTTTGGTAGAACTTTGTATTAGAAGACTTTAGAAGACTTTGAAAGTGAAGAAATTGGTGTGACCTTGAAGACTTGGTATTCATTTGAGGAACATGAAGCATGAAGACTTTTGTTTTCGTAGTTTCGTTTTCTTTCTTGAGTCATAGGAAACATCGTCTGTTAAAGGGGTGAAGCTAAGGAAAAATTTCCATGTGATGCTCAACTCAAAATCCTATACCTACCAATCCCTTCAAGTGAAGCCTTTGGAAATCTCATACAATTCAGTCAATTTCTTGATGATAGAGCGAAGTTCTTACAGTCGATTGAGAATTTGTTTTGAGTGAGAGTTAGGAATTGCCAGTCTTGATTGCCTACGATGAGGAACATGATAGCCACGAGAATTTGAGAGTCAAATTTCCGACCGTTCTTGTTATTGTCATTGTCCCAAAATATCTTATCCACCTAACGGTCATATCATTGAAGGGCATTTATGTCTTATCATGTCGGGCTGCTCCCTAGGCTATAAATAGCGCCCCTACAACCACTAGCTGGTTGGCTGCTCGAGAAGAACTGACACTTGTCAATTGAGAGCAACCATCCTCCGAGGACTTTGAGGCGAAAATCATCAGTGAGAAACCCAAAAAACCCTACAAACCCAAAGTGATTGAGCATCCTTGAAGAGATTGATCTCTGCGTGGATCGGCGCTTATTACCTTTGAAACTGTGCTTCTTCGGTGGTTAGGCGTCATGGTCTAGAGCATCCAGAGAATTGTGGATCGCCGAGTGACCAAATGCTTGAAGGTTTGGAAGTCGCTGAAGACTTACCACGGTGATTAGGCGAGTGCATGTGACCTTAGTTCAAGGAGAATCGGTGAGGACTTGGTGTCTGAGCTGCGTGCTTTCGGCCATGAGTGGGGACTATGTGTCCTCGAGTTTAAATACTCGGCCGCTCCAACAGACGTACAAGCAGACAGCAGTTGGAACTGTCTACCAAATCATTGTCTTCACCAACCTTCTGGTTCTATTTCCTCAACTCTTTCATTTCCTCATTCTTGTGTTGAGTGTTTGTTCATATCTGTGTTTGAAGACTTTGGTGAAGACTTTCTCAATTTCCTCGAGTTCAATTTCTTGATCTGTTTGTCTTCATCTTGTGTTATCTGTGTTTCGCTTTCGGTGCTCTATGATTGTATTCATTTCATCATGATGACCATGCCTATATTCATTATGCTTACTTGAGTAATTATTCCCTTTGCAAGTAGTTCTTAAGCTTAGGAATTTCCTCACCGGCAAATTCCTCGATGAAAATTCATAAAAAACCTATTCACCTCTAGTCGATATATAGCACTTTCAATTGGTATCGAGCAAGGTACTCCCTTGTTAGGTGTGATTTTGGTTTAACCACCTAGATTTTTAGTTATGTCGAGCAGCGAGTATGATCAGGTCTCGACTGGGTGTTCTACCTTTGATGAATGGACTACCCCTCTTTGGAAGAACAAAGATCTGCATCTTGAGGCAATCAACAATGATCTACGGTATGTTGTGGAAAATGGTGTTCTGTCTCACCCTCCTTTGAAGCGCTACCAATGTGAAGAGATTCAAGCAACTTCGATTTTCAAGAAGAATATCATATGTCGAGCAAGGGGCGGTATGGACAGTGAGTGCTGAGCTGCTAAGCTCATCTGGGGCAGGCTGTCCAAAGTAAATGAAGAGTCTCAACTCAGCGTGACTCTCGAGTTGATGTTCTGCAATCTCTTCAACTTCAGACTTCGACAATGAAAATGTTCAACAAACCTTCGATCGCCTCTTGACATCTCAAATGAGCTTCAAGCTTGGTGCCATGACATCACTGACCATGAGGTGGTGAAGAAATTGTTGAGATCGCTTGATTCCTCATTTGATACTCACAGCGATGATACAAACGTCTTGACTACAAATCACTTGATCCAGTGATATCCTCGAGAGCTAAATACTCATGAGTTCCAGCTTCTGAAAGAGATCTCTATGGTTCTAGCTATGGAAAATCACGTGCCACGAGGCCAAGGCTATACGAATCTGACCGTGAAGACTACGGTAGTAACCTTGGTGACCTGAAGATTAAGCCGAGAATTAGCTTTGCTCGTGAAGAGTTCAAAGGATTACGGCGTGGTCGCTTTGGAAAATCCTCAAGGCAGTGATTCCTCATCCATGACTATAGAAGGCTATGCCACAAATGCAAAAACACGGTCACTATATTCAAGATTGTCCTCGATGGGAAAAGGAATTAAAGAAGAAGAAATACAAGGATTACAGTTGATGGCGCTAAGAAGAAGAAGAAGAAATCGTCAAAATCTTCATCATCAAAATCCTCAAAGTCTTCATCTCACAAGAAGAGCAGCTCAAGAAGGCTCGGGCATTCATTGGCAAGGAAATGCTGAAGCTGAATCGAGGAACATGAGGAAGAGGAGGCATCGAGAGGTCAGTGCAGTGTGGCAGTCAGCTCTCGCTACTGCATTCGTCGACAAGTCCATCTTCAACTCTGAAAACGACCTCACAACAAAGCTGATGAAGAAAGTGATGATCTCCCACCTATTGCTTCATGGCAAAGGGTGCCAAATACTCAAATATACCTCCTCTGAATCTAGTGAAAATGAATCGATGAAGATCTCAAGCCATTCTCTAAACTTGCTAAGATTGTAAAACAACAAAGGGATTTTGAAAGGTTCAAAACATGCTAGATAAAAGTGATGATATGTTGGGTGAAGAAATGGATCACACTAAAGCCATTGAAAATCTTCAGAGACTTGTCTAGGTTTGATAACCTTCAAGGTCATCATAACTCTCTTATCGATCATGAGAAGCTTTCTTATGAATTTCTTCAAAAGAAAGCAAGATCTTGAAGCTAAGAGTGAGTTATGAAGATCTTGAAGGAGTGCGATTCATTACTTGCTCAACAAATCAGCGCTTCTCGAAAAATTTGTTCCTCCGGCTTAAAGTGCATTGAACTTGAATCTGCTAATTCTTCACTGAATGTTCAAATGCTTCAATTACTACAAATTCTTCACCCCTCTGCTATCACTAATTCCTCATCTAAACATTGCTAGTATCCTTGACGATGCGAGGGCTGAAGGAATTGTACATGACGAACGCGTACAAAAGCCTCAAAGGGCATCGAGACTCTTTGTGATGTGCTTAAAAGCAGATCCTCAGGAACCCTAGGAAAGAGGTATTGCCTTTGAGAGGAAACTCAATCTTGATGGAACATATTGGAAGCTTTGAGGTACCCCAAAACCTCATGGGTTCTTGCAAAGGGACCTCGATTGATCCATCTTATCTGGCTTTACTTGTGAATCTCCTCATTCTTGATGGTCATTTGACTCAACTATAAACTGTTCAAAAATCAGAATGGTGAAGTATTTGCAGATATGTTGGCACTAACTTTGAGGAATGGTTCTCCTATGAGGAAAATCTGGGTTCCCAAGTGCCTTGAAATTCTTCGTGAATGTCCTCATGACACCACTGTGAAGAATAGGAACCCGAATCAAACTCTTCATATGGACCAAATTCTTCATATGGATCCAAGTCCTCATCGGACCAAATTCCTCACGTGGATCAAATTCCTCAAAGGATCAAAATCCTCATATGATTATCATCGCGCTAACAACTCACTTTGAGGTAGAGCTAAGGGCTATGAATATGTGCATTATTCTTCAAACCATTATGTTCATAAGTCCTCGAAGAATTTCTCGATTATTCATATGCTTACCTAACCCTCTTATGTGAAACCAAATGGTTTGGCCTCTATGCCAATTCATATGGAGCTCATGAGTGATGAACTCTTTGCCACCCCTTAGATGTGGGTGGTGAAGAAAAAGAACTAATTTCTTCGCAGGGTCGGTCTCGGGCGTGCTTTAGCGTCTGAAGAATTTCTTGGGGGCGACAAAATACTGAAAGGGCCTTGGGCTAATCATGAAGAAATGAACTTTCATTTCACACGTCCTCATCTGCTATATCTGTTTTACTGTGATGAAATTCATCGATGAAATTGATATCATATTCTTCATGATATAATAGATCGTAAGTTGCACTAATTCATCTGGGATGATCAACCCAAAAGCCAATGAGTGGGTCCTCGATAGTGGATGTACAAATCACATATTGGTGACAAGAACCTATTGATGGATGCTCCTTATCACCGTCACATCGAAGCATATCATCTTTCACGACAAAGGAAAAGTCAGTATTGGGTCTAGGTGAGTTCCGATCTCTAAGGACATACACATGGACAAAGTCACCTTGTTGAGTCCTTAGGATACAACCTCATGTCGATCTCAATGCTTTGTGATCTTGATATGGTTGTTGTCTTTGGCAAATGTCGTTGTGTTGTGATTATGGGCTGACAATTCCAAAGTCTTGAAGGCTTTAGGAGAGGAGACTTGTATATTGTTGATTTCTCTCGAGGACCACAACCAGCCGTGTGCCTACTTAAAGCTTAGGAAGGCTGGCTATGGCATCGACGACTTAGTCACGCATGAGCATGAGGAATTTGCACACACTTGCGAAGAAGAAGCATGTCATTGGCATTGAAAATGTCAAATTCCTCAAGGATCACTTGTGTGGAGCACGTGAAAGTGGAAAAATGACCAAGGCCAAGCATCCGGCGAAGACTATCATGACCACTACTTGTCCATTGGATTGCTTCACATGGACCTCTTTGGTCCTAATCATTACTCGATGAGTCACTAATGATGCATCTCTATATGGCTTTGTTATTGTTAATGATTACTCTCGTTACATGGGTTTTACTCTGAAATCCTTCATGCTTATATGAAATCAGTCCGTGTTTACGAATTTCATTTAGTTGGTTAGAGTTGTGAAAATGTATGCCATTGGCGTTTGATGTAATCCTCATGGAAGAAATGGGAGGAAATTGCCTGCCCGTTGGAGATGCTCTTATGCTGGAAATAATAGAGTGACATCCAATCATTTGAGTTAATTGCGTGTATGATTGTCCCTCTATAAAAAGTTAATTGCATGTACGATTGTACCGTGACTTGCGAGGTGGCTCTGACTTCATCTGAAAGTTAAAAAGAAACAAGTCCATCCTTAATCTTGTATTCTAAGTACTCTGTGGGTTCCACTATCGATACGATGAAAAAGTATATATTAAATAAGTAATATTTAATATAAAAATCTAAAGTTAAAGACAAATTAGAACTCATGTCATCAGCGTTACGAGCATCCGGTGCTAATCCAGCACATTTTTGTTGTAGACCATCTTTGCTGATATATCCATGTCTACTCTTATCCTCCATCGTTCCTAAATATTGGTCTTTTCAGATTTCAAATGGACTACCATACGGATGTGTATGACATATTTTAGAGTCAGATTCCTCATTTTGCTCCATATGTAGTCACTTGTTGAAATCTCTAAAATACAATATTTAAGGCGAAGTAGAAAACAGAGTTGGTGATGATGGTGTGTGTGCCATCCTACAATATAGGCCATGGTTTATATCTAAAGGATAGGAAGAAAACTATGTAATTTTGCAAAAATTTACCCACACCCCTCTCCCGCGTTAAATCGGCCTTCCCTCGTTCATCTTTTTCTCTCACAAGATAAACTACTCATACAAATGCATCTTGATTTTCCAGTACAGCCCTTACGACATCTAACTAGTTTCTTTTAAAATAATTCTTGTGATAATTGAGTTGATGTGATATGCTTTATGTCTACCCCAAATGATTTTGGATTCACTAGTAGTAACAAAGAAAAGGTTGCCTTGTTAATTAAAAAGAAAACAAACTATCACATGAGGTAAAATGAGGCTGCTTTGGGTTCACGTCATTGTCACTACAGCTATCTTGTCTTAGAAGTCTACATATCGAGGGCTACTAAGCGAGGCATAGAGGCCGCTATTGAGAGAAACCAATTGTGGATTCTGATCAGATTGAGTTGTCACTTATACGCTGCCATTGTTGGGGTGGGGGAGAGGCGGAGAGAAAGGCGTGTCGAGTGTGTGCGGTGAGCCGGAGGCTGCTACAGCGTGTGTGTGTATGTGTGTGTGTTTAAAGAGGAGTAGATAGATTACTATCAAGATCGAGGTGCGCCTACTCCCGATGTCGGGTAGTGTGTGTGTGTGTGTTTGAGAGAAGCGAGTCGATAGATTAGTATCAAGATCGAGTGTCACCCTACTCCTTTGGTGTTGGGAAGTGTGTGTGTGGTTGTGTGGGTGTGGGTGTGTGTGTGGGGGGGGCGTGACATACATATCCCTACTCTTATAAAAAGCAGAGTTGGTGATGATGGTGTTCTGCCATCCTGCAATATAGGCCATCTGATTTATACCAGCGGATAGGAAGGAAGCGTGGCAATTTGAAAAAGATACCCACCTCTCCGCATTTGCAAATAAGGCATTCCCTTGTTCATCCTTTTCTCCCGGAAGATAACTACTCATACAAATGCATCTTGATGTTACGCTGCAAGCGCATGGGCATCTTGCTAGTAGGGAGAAGGTTTTTGTGTGACACATATATAGCTATATTAAGGGATAGGTAGATAGCATTTGTGCAAGGCATACTTAAAGCATCATGAAGATAAACAAAATTGTGTACGCATAGTGCCGAGAAAAATGAAGCGAGGCAGTGTGTTGGAGAGAGGAGAGAAATATCTCAAAACAAAAGGTGCTCGTTGGAATCCCATTGTATGTATTCATATGGTTAGGAACTTCGAGTTAACCTTAGGCATATGTGAGAGACATTATTATACTTTGAGACATTAGTGGCCGTGGGTGAGGCGGAATTAAAGGGGTGGGCGTGTTCGCGGAGAGAGCATGTGTGTTTCTATGTGAGAGACTTGTAGGGACGGCATAGAAAGATGAATTCTAACCTTGAAGGAGGAGAGAAATACAAGAAGTGCGGCAGTGTGACTCCGATGACCCACGGGAAATGAGATATGGATGTGTGTGAGAGAGATTGCACAATTCATTCCGTAACACTATCTAGCGATCGACGTTCATCTCATGAACATAAATCAATTTCTACTTCGTATATCGTGGCCAAGGTACAATATCGATTCAACGCTATAAAGATTGGACACTCACATATCATTTTTCTATTTAAATAAACCTTTTCAGTTGTGCATGCCAAAGTTACAGTGATGTTTCTTCAAACAACCAATGTAGCTATCATGTACATGCACCATCGTTACTATTGCATTCAAAATCATTAGTCTTGGATGATTTAAGTTCTATTATGTAATATATGTAATATTCATATATGAATTCATAATTTACACAATTTATGAAATGGGCTATGTAATCATATGAGGTAACACTTTTAAGTAGCAGACTTCTTTTTATGTAGCCTCTACACTAACATCAATGCATTATGTTTAAAGTAAATACCAATTGCACTAAATTATCTACTTACGAGAAATACATAGGCTAAGCGTTTGATCCCTTTTTTGTGAGCAGCATACTACACCGTTGGCAGCGCCGATGTGAACATCAAGTTATCAGTGCATCATCGCGTTATTGTCTTTTTGGGGTGGACACACTAGTTATTAGCTGTTGTGGTGCCCGTGTACGGTCTCGCATGACCTTCCATGCTTACGGTCCAAATTAGTTGAAAGCTGGATCTGAGCGATCCATTGGGTGGCAAATCTCCGCCTCCTTCTAAAATTTCCATACCTTAGTCTTTATCGATATTCCCCTTTTGTCCTTGGTGCCGAGACCATGATTAGAATACGCCCTCATCTAAATAATAGGTGGGGCTGCTTTGGTAACTTCCGGTTCCCCCCCTACAGCACCCCATTCCTCTCCCCCTCCATAAAAACGACTAACTCCACACGAGGCATCTCACATCATCTAATGCGTACTTCATCGGCTCTCCCTCCCTCTCGAAACCCTAGGCTGCTAATCCACAGGCGTGCGAGCCCATTCACTGCGGTAACATCCACCTCATTGGATCTTCTTCTGCGGCCGCATCTACCCCTCCACCTCCCCTACACTACAAAAAAGACATACTGTGACATTTGGGCGAGCGAAAAAATTCTGTCATACATGCCACTTCTATGGCGATAATTGTGACAAAACCGGTATCATCATAGATGTGTGGGCTCTACTTCTATGACAAAAATCATGACGAAAATGGGCTTTTAGTCTGGGCGGGCGGAGGCGCAGTGCATGACATTATTTGGGCGTCCATGACGGAAAAAACCGTGGTAAATGAGGAGAGAAAATTTGGGAGTTCCAGTTCACGGTGGGAGGTCGGGGAGCGCGATCGCATTCTCTACAAATGCTCTGGCGTGTGTGCGGCGTTATGCTCTAGCGAACCGGCGTTGGGCTCTAGCCGAACTTCGGCGATTACTGCTGCGAACTCACGGCGTTCTTGAACCCGGCGATCGATCGATGGCATTAGCGAACCCGATCGGCGATTCGCCCTCTGCTGCTAAGCGAAGCCCGATCGATCTTGCCTCGGAATGAGCGGTTGGTGTTGCGGGGGGTGGTTTGGATGAACAGTGGTGGTGGCGTTTCCCTGCGGATGAACGGGACCCGATGGCGTGGTGGAGGCTGGATGAGCAGTGAGCGGTGGAGGGTGGCCGTCGGGGTGGTTGAGCGAGGGCGGTGGAGTAAGCGCACGGTGGAAGCGGGATAAGCGAGGGCCGTGGAGGTGGAGGAGGTCGGCGGTGGAGATGAAACGGTATCCCGTGGAGTCCCGTTTTGCTGTCATAGCACCCCTCGGTGAAACGGGACCCCGTTTCGGCCGTGTAGCGCTCAACACAAATCGGTTTAAATCCGTTTTGATACGCCACCCCTCCGAGCAACGGGACCCCGTTTGTTGTAGAAGTGCATTTGCGTCCGTTTTGTGTCGCCACACCCCTCCGATCAACGGGACCCCCATTTACATTGTAGGAAGTCTGTTTCCTCCGTTTTCTTGTCGCCCCCTCGATCAGCCGGACCCGTTCGAGCGTAGGAAGTCTGTTTCCTCCGTTATGCGATGCGCTGAGCCTCGTTTCCATCCTTTATTCCGTCCAAGCGGTTGGCTCCCAGCGTTCTGTTGCCTCCCGATGAACATGGCGCGACCGTTGCCTCCGGATCAACCGGCGCGTCTGTTGCCTCCCGTGAACACGGCGCATTCGTTGCCTCCCAATGAACACGGCGCGTCGCGCCTCCCCATGAACACGGCAGCGGCTATTCTCGTTCGTAAGATGTACGAGCCTGGGCGTGCATTATGCGCGGTAAGCGTGAGACCCTGCCGTATGTACGTGCGTGGCTGTATTCACCCTCGCACTGTCACGTGCGCTATGCGTGCTACGTCTGTACTCTACAACGACCGGTATGTACATACACATTCGCGACGAGAATGACAACGCTACGTGCGCTTGACCAGGTGGGTCCCGGTAGCCGAACCTTCCTTACTGCGAATGTATTGGTGGATCCAGCCCGTCGGCGAATCATTTTTACCGGACGCACTTCCTTGCGTGTGAAGATGTATTGGTGGGTCCCGGCCTTTCGAAACATTTTTTTAGTGATCATGTGGCCCGTCTGGTGGGTCCCAATTGTCGGTGGAGGAATAATTATTTCTTGGCGTAATAAGGGGCACTTCCTTGCTGCGGCCGTGGACCGGTATACCTCTCCACGTAAAGTCCATATACGATGGAAGCCATTCCTTGACCATATTGACCGGGCGAAACGCGAGGCGGTGGGCGTGATGGGAGCCTAGAGGCAGGCGACAAGAGGGGAAGACTTCGGCAGTTGTTTCCCACGGAAAGTCTGTTGTCTGAGGTTTCTTGGTTCGTCTGCCGTCGTGAGAATAACAGCGGTGTGGGTGAGTAGAGGATGGCTAGGCCAGCGATGGAATGCGATGGGGCGGTGAGGCCTCCGTGACTTCAACCGGCTTGTGAGGAGGAAGAAGCGAAGCGATCCTTGGCGCTTGTTTGGCGGGCGAGGAAAAGCGAAGATTGAAGAAGCCGACGGCCGTTGGATGGACATCCAATAGTCTTGCCTTGTGCATCAACCTTTTTTAGGAAAGCCTCAAATCTGTGGAAAACAAGCATACAACATCGCCATTATTTCTAATAACTTACAGCCCATTTGCTAATTCTTAAGGTTTTGGAGCCCATATTCTTTTTGTTAGCATTACAGCCCATATTGGCCACGGTTAAAAATTATACAAATTTTGCATATTTCGGTCACGGTCCAAACTGTTTTTAATCCCAAATTTCGACTCACATACAAATTGATTTTAAAAATAAATATATATCAATATAAATCAACAAATTCTCCATGCATAAAAATTAATGTAATTTAAAATCTCGAAATGAAAAAAGATATTTGAAACTAATTATGCGGTTTGATGTGTTTTAAAATGTACACCCATTTCTCATTCTGATAGGCTATTTTCTCGGCCAGAGAATGAAGCTCTCCTCGTTTTGAAAGATTTGCAGCCCGGACACGACAAATCGACTTATAGCAAATCACAAAAAACTGGGTGTGGCGTGGACCCTATCGGCCTCTCACGTACATTACTCTTCCGATGGTCGGTCGTTGACCACATTGACCACACCCGCGAGAGCACCAAAGGCGGTGGGCATTGCGAGGCCTAGGAAGGGCGGCGGATCCGGGAAGGCGTGGCGGTGGATGCCCATGCGGAGAGAATGCGAGGTTCTTGGTTCGGCTGCGTGTGAGGCTGCCGTCGCCAGAATAATAGGGGGTGTGTGTGAGTAGGGATACGGGCCCAGCGATGGGAGTAGTAGGGAGGTGAGGCCTGCGGCATCACAACCCGACCACGAGGCGAGCACCTGCACGACCGGCGGCGGCTTTTTGTCTTGGTGGAGCAAGAAGACGGAGGTTGAAGAAGCACTATGGCCATTGGATGGACATCGTCAGATCACTTGGAGCTAGAATCGTTCATATTGACTAAGTTGACAAAGCCCTCCATCCTCATCCGACTTAGTAGGCCCTAAGTCAGCCACCCTATGGTGGGTCCCATTAGCGAGGTATTCATTTTTGTGCGTAATAAGGAGGCACTTCCTTGTGTGCGAAGATATGAGTGGGTCCGACACTCGGCTGAGGCATTTTCGCGAATCTGAAGCCCTTCCGCGTCGGTGCGCGTGCATCCGTAATGGAGGAACTTTCCTACGTGCGACCATGGACCTCGTGGGTCCCAGCGTCGAGCTCTCCGTACTGATCCTCTTCCGATGACTCTGTATGATACGCTGCGCCCGAACATGCCAAGGGTGGTGAACCAATGAGCCGGTGGAAACGACCGGAGATGGGGAAACCTTGATGGTGGGTCGCAGATGGAGAGGTGGGAAACTTAGAGTTGGCGGGTCGGGGTGGGCCTACACTCGGCGGAAATAACGGAGAGGTGCGAGTGGAGGATGGCCTAACCGTCGGCGAGTAGCGTTTAGCTGAGGCAAAAGCTCTTAACGTTGGGCCTTGAAGGTGGAGCGAGCTCTTCCGGCAGCGCTGGTGGGAAAGGCGAATTGAAGAATGCCGGCCGTTGGATGTAAATCCAACGCTTCAAGCCGACCCTCTTGGCCCTATCAGCCAATCCATTTGTTTTTAGTCCATTTGGTGGGCTGGGTGAAACAATGATGTAGCATCTATGCAGCCGTTTAAATCCCATTTGCATTTTCTCGAAATCCAGGACTTTGGGCTGGGTGAAAATATCATGTTGGGCTAAGCGGAGAAATGTTATAAAACATAAACACATGATTGCACGTCGGTAAATCTTTGCAAGCTTATGTCGCAATCACTAGGAGTTAACTTGGCAAGTTATATATAAACAATTATTATTGTCCTATTATTTTGTAAGAACTTTCAACTTACGAAATAAAATATCATTTAATAATTGATGAGTTAATAGTCGTGGGGTATTATTATTTTTTAGGCTAGACATGGGGCAGTTGAGTTGGTTCTAGGGAAATCTTGAGAAAACTCAGTTTACATAAAAAAAAAGTGGGAGAAAATTCAGAGACTCTTGGGTCCACGAGAGAGAATATGTTGGGAGGAAGGAGATTCAAAGCACGGGCCAGAGTGAACTAGTTTTTTACGGACAAGTGAACTAGTTTACATACATAAGCAAATAGCCACTAAAAAACAAGGTTAATGGGTTCTTAAAAGAAATATTTGGACAAAGCAGATAATTACGACACATAGGCTAATGCATGAAACACTCGAGATGATAAAGGTGCTTATAAATAGATAAAGTACAACATCTAGACCTTCTGGCACATGATCATGGCGCTTCGGCTGTCCGTGTACTAAATCGGTTAAGGGAAGCGGAACATGCCCTCATGTCAAGATCTGCCTGTACATGTCGTAGCATGCGTATCGTCCTTGGCATATAGGTTATGTAGGCTAGATTCAGAGGTACCTCCATGTGTTCAGTTGTCTTCTTTCATGTTGGCGTGTCGAGTCGATGATGGTCTCGGCGAGGTCAACCACGAGTCCTTCTCCTGCCGTTGCTAATGATCTTGTATTGCTATGGATGTCGACAAGCTTGTTGCAGATGGCCGAATCGTCGTTCTTCCTTCTCTCCACCGTGGCGAAGGTGCGATCGGCGCTGCCGATGAACGAGCGAATGCTCGAACCTGGTGCAGCCATAGGGTGGCGAGCTTCACGAGTCCGTATCGTTGGTGTACATCACATTCAACTTGGTGCAGCCATAGGACTGAGCGGCAACTCAAAGGGAACTCCTTCTGAAGTCCATATCGTGAGCTCACCCCTCGGATCGCCATTGGAGTCTCTTGGTGAACGAGTGTGTAGGCGGCGGCAGCGGTTCGTTTTTCAGCTCTTGGGAACTGGATTCAACGATGGCTGAGTGTACTGGCGACAACAGTTACTACCCTCCTCGTCGCTGCTGCGCCGGCGAAGATGCACCCTCGGCGCATTCAAAGCCTCCATTAAGAAACCTACTCGGCCACCGTCGGTTCACGCAGGTCTGTATTAGTCTTTGTAACAGGTTAGTGGTCACTTTACTTAAATTTAATTAGCTTTAATATAAATTTATACTTAAAACAAGCAATGCATTGGCTCGTTCTATCAGTTCCACAGGATCAACATGCACAACAATTAGAATTATTATTCTGGGCGCACGATCAAACATTTGTCGCACTTTCACAAAGATAATACTACCAAGTTTGAACTGTTTGTTATGGTTGTTGTCCTCTGCATCATCATGCCGTGTTTCCCATCTTGCAAGATTCAGAACCAACAAATAAGATCCAAATAATAAGTACAACAAAGATGCCTACACATCTCATTGATTCCAATTGCAAGATTCAGAACCAACAAATAAGATCCAAATAATAAGTACAACAAAGATGCCTACATCTCATTGATTCCCACTAGCAAGATTGAACCAACAAATAAGATTCAAATAATAAGTACAACAAAGATGCACACATCTCATTGATTCCCAGCTTGCAAGATTAGAACCAACCCATTAGAGCCTTTTGATAAAGTGAATATCGGGATTAAATCCATCTTGGCTAGCCATGTCATACAATCGAAGAACTTGGCGAATGCTCTTGACCATCACAACATATGTAGTTGAGTATTCCTGTTTGCATAGAATGTTTGCACACAAAACAAGGCAGGAGAGCATGATTTCACTTTAATAGCGGCCTCCTTGAACTCAACCTCGGCTCTACTTGGATGAGGTCTACGGAGTTCCATGATTCAATTCATCGCCTTTTTACTGATTCTGAAATGAAGCAAAGATTGCATCATTCAGCTAGCAAGAAGTACTTGCTCTTGTGAGCTGGCAGGTTCTTCTTTAGTAGTTGCACTAAAATTGAGGAACATTAAGGTTGGCTGTCGGCTCATGTAAGTGCAACTATAATTTTCTTATCCTTTGTGCAGTTCCACTAAAATAAAGTGCCATTGTGGTGATGTGTGGCTCCATCTTGCAAAGGCTAATAAAATGTTGCACGAGATTACAAGAGAACTTGGCGGAGATTTTGGAACTCAATCACCATTTTGTGCAGTTCCACCAAAATTGAGAGATGTTGCCCATTGACATTTTAGTTGAACTACACAAAAACCTTTTGTGCAGTTCACCAAAAGGTCATAATAGCAACAAGGTGAAATGGATATCCCTATCTGCACAAAATGATAGAAAGTAAACAGTTCTTTGGTCAATAAAATACTGAAACATACACAAAATGAAAAGAAGCATCTTAATTATGTTCATGGCAATCACGCAGAATGATGAAATTTTAAGCGTCGGCAATGCTTCATATTACGAAGCATTACGATCAACAATGAGATTCCTCAAATATGGGATTACTTGGTGGCATTGCTTGTTACGGACACGATAAATCAACAGACTAAAGAGTTGGTTTAAGGGCATGGGACCGTGGGGACACTAGGACACTTCGGCGTAAAGAACAACTTACTTATCATCTTGGGAAAACAGCGAGTGCCATTGTAACACGGTTTAATTGCATCTTATCCTGGAGGCATTAGATTAACAATAACCTTGGTTAGACATGTCCCTAAGGTATGATTGTGATCGCTTCATTTACATGCGCCCTTACATTAACAACAGACAAAAGGTTGGTATAAGGACATGCGACGATGGATGCATCGACACAATGTACCTACAAGGAGGCATAAAGTGGTGATGCGAGCTTGTTCACGCTATGTGAGGCGACAAACCTAATCTGGAGACCTTGTACTATGTGAGGCAGCAAATCTAATCACAGGACCTTTTTACTATGAGGAAGCAAATCTAATCACGGAGACCTTTTACTATGTGAGGGCAGCAAATCTAATCCTGGAGACCTTTTACTATGTGAGGCAGCAAATCTAATCTGAGACCTTTTACTATGTGAGGCAAATCTAATCTGGAGACCTTTTACTATGTGAGGCAGCAAATCTAATCTTGAGACCTTTTGTGAGGCACCAAATCTAATCCTGAGACCTTTTACTATGTGATGGCTGCATCTAATCCTGACATACTCTGTTGACTTGTCCACCAGCCATACTTTCTATCCTTTTCAACCAATAATAGATCTGTTCCTTATCCATTTATGCATTTCCATTATTTCCTTTTCAACCAAGAGACCGGTTGGGTATCCGGTCTCTACTACTTTCACCATATTATTTCCTCTTTGAATCAAGTCCTAGATTCATGTTACAACTTTCCCCCTTTCTTCGTTGTTTGAACAAAGCCCTAGATTGAATGCATGAAGTAGCTTTACCTCTAATAATACTAAAAATTTAGGTGGCTTTAGAAGAGCTGATGGGAATAGAAAAATATGCACATGCAGACCGTGGGGAGCTGGGGCGTGAAACAAGGCCGCTTTGAAGAACTTATACGAGGTCGCCGGGATGTCGTGGCGGTGAGTCGGATCTCTGCGGACAATCTGAGGAGGAAGAAGGGTCGGAGGACCTCCAGGCAGCTACATGTCGGAGAAGAAACCAGCCGAGAGGATCAGGCCCCTCCAGCTGTGGGTTTCCTCCCTTGGCGCGATGACGTGAGCGATGCACCTTTTAGTCCTCTGCACACACGGCGAAGGGATCCGGCGGATCTGTGACCAGCGGTGAAAGCGGAGAAAATGTCGCTACCGCTGTCTTGTTTATATCTGGAGAGGATGAGAGAATGAAGAGCAACCCTAGTAAAGCACGCTCAGGCCCTGCATCCATATATAGTGGAGTGATTATCTTTCTCTCCACAACAACCGTTTCAATTTGTGCGTGGCATTAAAGAAAAAACTCTCTATTTAAGGTTCACTTGTGCTCCACCCTCCATTCATTGAACAACCCACGGGTGAATAAACATACAGTAAGTATTGTATTTATATAGAAACGAACAAGCTCGAACAATTTTGCGTAGTTAAAAGTTGAGGGCGGAGCTTTTCAGGCGTACGTCTTGGCAGTTTTCGGTGGCGGTTTGATGAGGAGGAGGGTGGCGAAGTGGGGCTGTCTTGATTGTGGCGTTACTGCTGGAAAGACTTGTGATATGACCCTCACTATAGTCATAATTCTGGCGCTCGGCCAAGGGTGATGCCCCCTTCGTTCGCGCTCTAATCGGTGCATGACATATATCGACCGGATCTTGGCTCTCCCACATGTCGGAGTAGTGAAGGAGCAAAGAATGATGCAGTATATACTAGTACTATACTACTCCCTCATTCCTAAATATAAAAGTCTTTGGAGAGATTTCACTATGGACCACATACGGGAGAAAATGTGAATCTACACATAAAATGCATCTATATACATCCATATGTGTCCACCGTGAAATATATCTGAACTTATATTAAAACGGAGAAAATTAGCCATCTAGTGCCTATAGTGATTTTGTGTATTGAAGACTTATAGGTTAAGGGACTAATGTGTTTATGAGTGTACAGGTCTATAAGTCTATGAGGAGTTTGATATTACTGAGAGAAAGTCGACCCTAAAATGAAGTTCTTTGGTAGAACTTTGTATTAGAAGACTTTAGAAGACTTTGAAAGTGAAGAAATTGGTGTGACCTTGAAGACTTGGTATTCATTTGAGGAACATGAAGCATGAAGACTTTTGTTTTCGTAGTTTCGTTTTCTTTCTTGAGTCATAGGAAACATCGTCTGTTAAAGGGGTGAAGCTAAGGAAAAATTTCCATGTGATGCTCAACTCAAAATCCTATACCTACCAATCCCTTCAAGTGAAGCCTTTGGAAATCTCATACAATTCAGTCAATTTCTTGATGATAGAGCGAAGTTCTTACAGTCGATTGAGAATTTGTTTTGAGTGAGAGTTAGGAATTGCCAGTCTTGATTGCCTACGATGAGGAACATGATAGCCACGAGAATTTGAGAGTCAAATTTCCGACCGTTCTTGTTATTGTCATTGTCCCAAAATATCTTATCCACCTAACGGTCATATCATTGAAGGGCATTTATGTCTTATCATGTCGGGCTGCTCCCTAGGCTATAAATAGCGCCCCTACAACCACTAGCTGGTTGGCTGCTCGAGAAGAACTGACACTTGTCAATTGAGAGCAACCATCCTCCGAGGACTTTGAGGCGAAAATCATCAGTGAGAAACCCAAAAAACCCTACAAACCCAAAGTGATTGAGCATCCTTGAAGAGATTGATCTCTGCGTGGATCGGCGCTTATTACCTTTGAAACTGTGCTTCTTCGGTGGTTAGGCGTCATGGTCTAGAGCATCCAGAGAATTGTGGATCGCCGAGTGACCAAATGCTTGAAGGTTTGGAAGTCGCTGAAGACTTACCACGGTGATTAGGCGAGTGCATGTGACCTTAGTTCAAGGAGAATCGGTGAGGACTTGGTGTCTGAGCTGCGTGCTTTCGGCCATGAGTGGGGACTATGTGTCCTCGAGTTTAAATACTCGGCCGCTCCAACAGACGTACAAGCAGACAGCAGTTGGAACTGTCTACCAAATCATTGTCTTCACCTAACCCGAGTCACGATGGAATGGCGGCAACGACCTGAACCTGCTTTACCGAGGATATAGTCATAAAATGGGCATAGACCCTCAAGGATTAAACCTACTAAGCGACCTTTAAGGCGTCATACCAGTGTAGAAGCCAATGGTACAAGCTCAATTACCTGAAGTGGTCTTGGATCCCGGATAACTTTGAGCGAGAGTTAATCTTCGACATAGTCCTGTTCACATGGCTATCATGCCTTGCTCGGACGTACGCGTTTACCAAAGTTCAGCGGTGCGCACTATCACATACCTCAGCTCAAGATGCGGAGGCCCTCGAGTCATCACGGTCAAGAAACACTTGACGTTCTCTCCGCTTGCGGAGGAACATACAGACTCTTCTTGGCGGTACAATGCAACCTCTTAAGGCAATTCTCAAGAATCCGGCCGTTAAGCGGCGGACACATAGTAGCGCCCGGGTAACTTACAACAAGACCACACAGCACGTTCCAAACGCAGCGTGGCGATGCGGCTAACCAGCTCCTCAAAGCGTCAAAACAGGTCGCCGGCGTACACCATTGCATACGAAGATACCATGGGCATGGGGAGGGCACGACCTAATACACACGGTTGCGGCTCAACCACGAGGGCTCTCAAGTGTGTCGTTCCTTTTCTTTTCTTTTACCTTTTACTTTTTACCCACGGGACTCCGTTTGCCGAAGCCTGTCGAACAGCAGACCTGCCGAACTCACGATGCAACAACCAGGGAAGGATAAAGGCTACAAGAATATACATGTGGTCTCCATTACGAGCATTTTCATACACCAATCTGCAACCTACCCCAGGAGAGAACATGTTTAAACAGTTCCATACCTTGCTTATCATTACTATTTGTATCGTTACGCATTAGTAGCAGCACTTATTGAATAAAACAATGCAGCACCTTTCTTCTTATAATTGCATTTCTTTTCATACATATGTTCATTCACGACATGTTGCATCCATTACACTTTGAGTGCGGCTAATATACACCAGGGCTTATGTTCCCGCATTATGGTATGATGAGTCCGAACACTTTCACAAGTGCGGCACCCGAACTTATAGCACTATATGCATCGGCTCGAATCATGTCTTGGGTCAATAGTTGGGTTTGCCCGGCTCCGTGTTTTGGTACCTTACGTTCCGTTATATCGGCTAAGGTAGCACCGGAGAGAACAACGCGATTCGCCCAGATTCGGCTGGAGTTAACGCCTCGATGGAAAGCTAAAATGACCGTCATGATGAGGCGAGACGGTCGCTGTTAGAGAGGTTTTTGCGAGTCATAAAGACTTATGCCACTTAGGCGAGGAGCGGATCTTGTCCGGCCAAAGGCGTGGATAAGCGCCCTAATTCGACCTTCAAGACTAGGGGCTTCGCGAAAATTAAAATTATAAATTCTATGGCTAAGTGAGAGTGTTCAAGCATTATAAGTCCGGTTTCCTTGTTGTTGTGTTGGCGCCTCCTAGATGGACCCAAAAGTGGGAACAGGGCGCTCAAGTTTATCGAACACCCCACACTTTCGTGGCATGGGAAATTTGAAGCGACGACTTGCCATCTCTCGGTTGATAAACAGCCGCCTGAAGGTAATATTTTAAATTAACAAGCGTTGCTTAGCACATGTGAACTAAGTTTTCAGCGCACAGGATAACAAAATCTGAGTCTACTCAAATATTACATCTTTGGAGCACTCACCGCAATAGTCAAGGCGCCCTTGACACACTCTTATAATACATCTCGAGCGTGCGATGCTCCTTACCCTCACGGTGGCGGGTCCGTCCACGAGCCACAGGCATCCATCTTGCCCAGTGCACCTTTACGCGGGCAAGGGCCCGACAGGCACCCTCAATACCTGCGGAATGTGATAACTTCAACCACGGGCCGCATCCATCGTGCCGCCGCCCAGGGCGAAGTAGCTCCCAGGCATGGCCTCCTTAGGCCCAGCCGAACTATGAGGCCCTTCATGGCTGATTCGGCCGCCTTGTGGAGCTCGACCAGCTGTTCTTTTGGTCGCTAAAAACACCGGATGTCCGGCCTTATCATATTGAGACCGGAAGACCTTCTCCGTCGAGCTCCCCTCCTCGGCCCGGTAGAATCGGCAGCATCAGACATGCTGTGAAGAAGATCTACGAGCATACAGAGAGACTCCAATTCGGGTAAGCAATAGGTAATTAACACTCACATGCTTACTACGCATGAAAAATGCCTTACCATGGCTATTTTCTTCACCGCCTCAATCTCTGGAGGGCCTTGTAGGCTTCGGCCTTGGCGGCTTTGGCACTCTCAAGAGCCGTTGCAAGCTCAGACTCTCGAGTCTTCGAGTCATGCTCCAAGTTCTCATGTTTTTTCACGAGATCCTGGAGCTCTTGCTGTACCTCCGCCACCCGCACCTCCTGCTTCTCTCGCTCGGTGCGCTCCGGGCCGCATTACGTTCGGTCACGGCCACCGCCTCCTTCAGGGTCGCCACCTCGTTAGTGGCCCCTACAATACCACGTTATCCTTGTAATTTTTCTTTAACCAAATCCTTTTCATGAAGTACAATTTTCATAAGGTATTACTCACCTTCTTTTTCCTCGAGCTGCTTCTTGGCATGGCCAGAGCTGGTTCTCGGACCGCTCGAGGTTTTCTTCAAATTATTGACCTCCAGCGATCGGTCTTGGTCGAGCGGCAACCTGACTGCAATCCCATATTGACATATTTTTTATATGACTCCTGCATTTATCTTTCTAAAGATCCTCATTCCAGCTTTTCTTTCCGAACACCGAACCCGAGCATCGAGGGCTCTCTGTCTATCACGGTATCATTTTACATATATTGAAATGCTTACCTCAAAGCCTGTTAGAAGGCTACTGCGGGCTTCAGTCAGCCCGCTCTTGGCGGTGAAACTTCTAAATCACCGCACTCATAGCGAGTGCGGTGTTCTCTTCGATGGGCGCCATTGGCGCCTCCAGCAAATATCCGGCACCTCCGGTTGGGCGGAGGAGCCGATGTCTCGATCTTGCCCTTCTTCTGAAGGGGTGCCCGCCATGGACTCGGAGCCCTTGTGGCCTCCGGGCTGAGCCGGTGCACGATCCAGGAGGTGTCTGTGACACCTCGGGCCTCCTCCTCCTGGTGGGTCCTTTTCAGGATCCCACCTCGGTGTCGTCCATGCCACGGAGGTGGAGAAGCAGTCGGAAGGAATCCATATCGGCGCCCAAGGACCCGGCCGAAGCGGGAAGATCATCCTTGGGCGGACTGCGGGGTTGTATCACGGCATTAGAAAGACATTATGTGGTGAAAATAAAAACCTTGAAGTTATTAGGAGTCGGATACTTACGATCTCGCCGAGGGCTTGGCCCTTGGAAGCTAGTCCTAAATAAATGCGTCCTTGGCGTTGGCGGAGCAGTCGGGGAAGAAGTTTTTCCCTTCTTGGACCCTTTGGCCTCCTTGTTGGGGAGGCCTTCCTTTCTTCCTCCTCCCGTGGGGAGAGGCTCTTCTTCTCCTCCTGCGCCTTGGTGGGAGGAGTCGACCCTGATTCATCATCCGATAGCACCTGGCAGGGAACTCTTAGAGTCCCGTGGCCGTCTTCTTGGCCTTCTTCTCGGCACCACGTGGGGTGCGGAGCAGCTAGCCTCCGTTAGGCGGGCGTCCGCTGGAATCCTCGGCAATGGGGCGGACGGGTAATCCGTTCGACCTTCGCCAGCCATTCTGTCAAAAGCAAAGCGAGTTTAGATCCGCATAGAGAGCCAAACTATGGAAAACAAGTGGTGAAATCACTTACCTCGTCAACTGGGCCGCTGCGAGCAGAATCCGCGATCTTGATGGCGGATGCGGAAGCCGGCGCCCTTGAACAGCACCTTCGGACATCTTAAATGCGTAGTGTCGAAGAGCCCGCTTCAAGTGCGGTGCTGCGCGGATCAAACTCCCACATATTAAAGCCCGTCGCTGCTGCGGGAGAATCGAAGCGGATGAGCATGACACGGACTACGTTGACAAGCTTGAGCTTCTTGTCCACCGGCTTACGGATCTGAGCTTGGAGTCGGTCAGCTCCTCGAATCCCCAAATTAGGCCACTCTCTTTCCAGGAGGTGAGCCGTGGGGGATGCCAGATCTGAATTTGGGGCGCTGTCCAATCAGGTCAGCGGCTCGGTGGCGTAGAACCACCCGGTGCCACCTTGATGGGTTCCACGAAAGTGCCCTCCACCCAGCGTAGCGTGGGACATCCTGCCCACCATGGCGCCTCCACACTCCGCTTGGCTGCACTTCACAACCTTGACGACCTTTGAAGGTCTTGAGCCTAAGCAAGTGGGGCTGGATCGAAGGAATGCCTCACCTGACGATAAGCCGAGATTTTGAGGATGAAATTGCGGCGGATCATGGAAATCTAGGCCGTAGTAGAACATGAGCCCCGGACAAAGGATGAGCGGGAAGCCCAGTCAGCGGAGGAAATGGGGAAAAATACTACCCTCTCATGGGGCCTGGGGTTGAGGGCGAGCTACGCCTCGTCGGGGAGCCGATCTTGTGATGTTTCTAGACGGATATCCGGCGTCGCGCAGCTTCGGATCTGCCCCTCCGTGTGGCGGAGGCCATCCACTGCCTCCCGCTCCGGACATAGTTGGAGAAGGTTGAGGTGAAAGTGTGGACTTGGCTATTGGAGCTCGAGTTAGCGGAGATGGATGAGCCAAGGAGGAAGAAGGCGCAGGTTAAAGGTTGGATCTTTATCCCCTTATATGGGCGGACAAAAACATGTGTCCCAGCGGTAAAAGGTAAAACTTATCCCCCAAAGCGTCACAATCAATGGCGGTAGGGTTACCCGTCCGTATTGATGGGAATCCCGGAATAAGGGAACCACGATCTCTGCCTCGACAAGGCGTGCCAAAGAAACGCTTAGCTAAACACGCTGAGGTGGAACAATAAAAAAAATTTGAGTAAAGGCTTGGTAGTGGTGCGGCGTCACGCATACAAAATCGTCGGCTGATTGATCTTGTGTAATATTATTCTCTCTCCGGTGGTATGTGGAATTTATTTTGCGAGCTGGACACTATCACTGGTGTTCACAATCTTCTATAAATTATTCGGAGGAAGAACCCGCCTTACAATGCGAAGACAACATGCTGGCGCGGACTCATCGTCATTGAAGCCTGGTTCGAGGAGCTCTTGAGGAGTTCGGACTAGGGGGTGTCGGATAGCGAACTATCATCATAGGCGGACTCCAAGACTATGAAGATACAAGATTGAAGACTTCGTCCCGTGTCCGGATGGGACTTTCCTTGGCGTGGAAGGCAAGCTTGGCGATCTGGATATGTAGATCTCCTACCATTGCAACCGACTATGTGTAACCCTAACCCTATCCGGTGTCTATATAAACCGGAGGTTTTTAGTCCATGGGGCGAACAACAATCATACCATAGGCTAGCTTGTAGGGTTTAGCCTCTTTGATCTCGTGGTAGATTCTTGTAACCCACATCATCAATATTAATCTAGCTGGGCGTGGGTTTTACCTCCATCAAGAGGGCCCGAACCTGGGTAAAACATCGTGTCCCTTGTCTCCTATTACCATCCTCCTAGGCGCAATTCGGGACCCCCTACCCGAGATCCGCGGTTTGACACCGGCAATGACGATGGCGAGCTCCTCCCTCGGTGTGTGAGGGCTCGGCTCCCTCCTATCGTGAATGACTTTTGTGATGAGTTAGCTCATTCTTTGTTTCCTGAAGTGTTTTTTTATTTTGTGAAGCTTGATTGACGACTTGTATGTTTAAGTGGGATATCTTATTTGTATGGAAAAAGTAAAATTTATCATGTTTTGCATGCTTGATTTGTATAGATGGTGCGTTTATGTCAATTGTGAGCGGGAGGAGGCCACAGAAGAGCCGGCCACACCAAGAGGGTGCTTGGATCCAAGGAACTTATTTTAGTCTGACTAAAAATAGGGTCCAAAGTACTCAAATGATTGAGATAGAGCATTTATTGTCAATCTAACCCTGCCATCCATACACCTCTTTGGTTTAGAGTTAGTTCAGGGTTAGAATCTAACTCTAACCTCTAACTGAGTTAGAGTTCTCCTCGTCTCGGTTCATCGCCATCATACTTTCCCCATTCCTATGTTTTCGGTATCCTGCGAATCAAAGAGGCCCTTTTGCGGGAAAAATCAAAGAGGCCCTTAGACTGGTTTAGGTCCGGTCATTTTTATAAGCGTGTTATGTCCAAAATTTAATGAGCGTGCTCGGTTTCCATGAAAATAATCCGGTTTCATGTAGTAATTCATTCATTTATTTATTCTTACGGGGGCTTTGCATGTAATTCATGAGGTCTGAAATGTAAAGTACCCGGCATATGCTCGAGTCGTGCATACTCTGACCGAGATGCTCTATGTCCCACATGTCGGTGAATGGGAGCGCGTGGAAATAGCCTAGGAGTACATATAGGAGGATAAATGCATGAAAAATATGTACTATGAAGCGTGGCAGCGGTTGAAAAGGAGACCTAAAGTGATGACAGCTATAGGTGCTTACGCACCCAACTAGTGGTACTAGACATCGACTAATTTTCCCACAAAAAAAGAGCGCGAGTGCTCGGTACTCCTATTCTATAAACGAGTCCCATCGACAGCAGCATCCGTGCTACAGCTAGCTCTCCTCCCTCGTTTCTCTCTTCTAATTCTAAACTCGGCCCGGCCTTGGTGGGCGGGTGGGTTGCTCAATGCGGCCCCACCTCACGGTGAAAGCGTTACATTGGAATAAAATGCCATATACTCCCTCCGTTCATAAATATAAGCCTTTTTAGATACTAGTTCAAATGGAATACAGCATCTGAGATGTATGTAGACATAGTTTAGAGTGTTGATTCACTCATTTTCCTCTGTATGTAGTAGTCACTTGCTGGAATCTTTAGAAAGATTTATATTTGGGAGCGGAGAATCTCTCTAATAAAACATTAAGGCCACGAGGCGATGCGGTGCTGAATTACGAGGAAGAAGAAGAGATGCATCCATCGATGGCGTACACCTCCTCGACTCGGGCGCCCGGCCCGCGAGCAGCGCCTAAGTAGCGGCGGCTTTCGTGGCCAGGTCGTGCTTACGAACAATGGCGTCCAAGATCCAGCCGCTGGAAGAAGGCCAGCGTCTTTCATCTCGCTTGCCTTGTAGTGGCCTATGTAGGCGATTTCCTTGTAGGCGTGGATGTGCAGGTCGGCGGTTTCTTGCATGGCGGCGCTGCGTGGTGGCGTGGCCTCGGGTGCACATTCTTCTTCGTGACCTCCGGCACTGCGGGAATACCAGGGCTTGAAAGAGTTCTTCACCATGTAGGCCGATGAGGGTGGTAGGCAATGAGGCACTGGTAGCGTGGGCTGAAGCGTGCTGGCAAGGTCGTCTGCGGCGCTTCTTGATGGCGGTGAACTTGCGGATGGAGTTGACCATCATGTGCGTCCATCGAGGCGAAGCCGTCGTCGGCGAGAGCTATGATGCTGTGGTTGTCAGCACTGTCTGGAAACACTGCCGGTGCGGGGCATGAGGCAGCGCCTATGGATGATTTAGCACATTGACCATTGCGCTCGCGTCCATCACCTCCATAGGTGCTTGTGGCTTACGGTCACTTGGTCTTGGATTGTAGTGGCGGTGTTGCGCGAGACTTGGGAGTAGATGGATTGGAGTGGTGGGCGCCTTTATTATATGATAGTCAAACTCTATTGCATTCACATCGTGATGGCTCTATTACCTTCTCCAATTAATTCCCTCTGCATGTGGCGAGGATGCATCATTGACCGTTCAATGTCTGGGAACGCTACCCTCTTCCTCCTTGGCATTCAAGCACCTATGGACCCGTCGGCGGCAGAGGTGCCTATCAGTGACCGTAAATTTCAACATGATAGTATAGTGCGTGTGTATGTTCGTAGGGATGAGTGTATGCGCATGTATATGGCGCTTGCGTCATGTCTTGTGTCAAAAAAGCGTAAATGCATGTCAAAAAGAGACTAGTCGGTATACTCAATATTGTGCACCTCGGAGAGAAAGCGATAGAACTAATGCGTATTTATTTACGGTGCAGATTCACTCATTTTGCTCCATATGTACTCCGTCTTGGTGTAGTCTAGTCACTTTTTGAAATCTCTAGAAGGGCAAATACTCCTTTCGGTTTGAGGGCTATACTAGCAAGTAGATATGCGTACTAGTACAATAGTGCGCTCACATAGCAATTTTGTCTCATGCAAGAGCCTCGCTATGTCGTGCACCAATGTTACAACTGCAGCGTTCAGTTTAAGCTTGGCTCTTCGCCTCTTGAGAAGGCGAACAATGATGTTACTACTACTGCTTCTACGATGTCCGAATCCACTGCTGCATGTCCGTCCACATTGGCGGGAGCGGATAACTTGTTGTAGAAGTACTACTAAGCAAAAAGCCTATCCTCGTTTGCGAGCAACAGCAGCGCATGAGGAGAAGGCATGTAGTAAATCAAGCTTCTCATCATTATGCGAGTTATTGCGACACATCATATCACTGGCCCCACATGCTTGCCTCTAAACTTGGCTGAAAGACCCATGATGTACAATATATTTGCTGCAACCTCTAACATTTACCCACCACAAATTAAAATATATATGGTGCGTATGCATCGTTACGATGCGAGAGGCGAAATCCCCTTTTGAGAAAAAAACAATTTAAAATATATATTCTGTCTTAACGGATGGCGTGCAAACTACAATCACCAGGGTGTGGTAGGGCGAAGACTATTTTTTAAAAAACTTCAGGCCACATAGCATGGAGCCAACCCCAGCGATTTTAAGCTTACAGGCATGGTACCGCTGTCCTAGACTATTCTACATGAAACTACCACACGGCGTCCGGGCTGCGCTTGGCTCTTCGCCTCTTTAGGAAGTCGAACAATGATGCAGTACTACTGCCTTTGGAGAGTACTCTGATGCAGCACGGCCATCGACACCGATTGAACTGCTGCATGTCCACGGCGTGCGGGAGGAGGCGTGTAGTGAAAGCTTCTCCTAGTCTTGCCAGCCACCACGCTCATGGGCAGGGAGGGCGCTCCTGCCTGCGTGTATGACAGGTGGGCCCGGCGGATGTGTGGCCAACTTTGTCATACGAGCAAAGGCAGAGTCGCAGATTAAGTCAGCGAGGAGAGGATAATCAAACTTCTCGTTGATGTACAAGTTATTGCGACACATCAAAGCCTTTGCTTTCGATATACTCCCTCCTTTCCGGTTTATAAGGCTCAATTCAAAAATCTCACCAACCAAGGTACTATAGATGGTGAGTGGTGGAATATTTTTTGTACTCCCTCTGTCTAGGTGTGTAAGTCATCTTACGAAAACCAAATAATCCCAAAACACTTAGGCGCGGTGCATTAACTTCTACCTCGTTTCTTGTTTCTTGACATATCTACCAATAAGAGATAAAGGGTGTGCATGGTTTTAATGACTTGAGATTATCAAACACGACATGCAGTGGTTAGTTCATTGCAGGCAATAATATTAATTAGCAAATAAACATTAACATTTCTCGTATTCCCCTCCTCCTTGGTCACGGTGCACAGCCTAAAATGAATTACTCACCTAGACGGAGGGAGTAGTTTGCAAAAGCACCCAATTAGTGGTCTTGTTTTTCTCAAAAAAGTATGTTTATCAATGCATTAATTGCAATGCGTGCATGCATAAATTACATGCATTGGTCAATTTTCTCTTAATACTTGCATGCAATAATTTAATGCACCTTGGAATCTGAACATGTGATGGGGAACAACCAAATTGAGCCTTATAAAATGGAAAAACTGAAATTTTGAGATAAGCCCTATAAACCGGAGAGGAGGGAGTATATCAATAATTTGCGTTTACCGATGCATTAATTACAACGCATGCATGCATGTCGTGACTCTTATTTGATACTACTTGCATGTTGATTTAATGCACCTTGAAGTAGTACTATAAAATATGTGACGGTAAAGCTTTGTAATACCCGGCCCAAGTCGAGAGATGGTTGTGCCACGGCGAGGCGAGATCATGCTGAACCGAGCAGGACCCGGCGATGGAGCTCTCTAAGGTCTCGATGGACCTCACCGTGCTCCACTACCCCTTGTGCCTCCGCCCCTTAGCGCCTCCGGTGTATGAGGTTCGAATACACCTCGTTAGATTCGGCTGATTGAGCAAGGTGCAGGTTTCTTGATTGATGTGTTGTTGATTGATTTCTGCGGTGCAAGGGAGGCACTGGCATGCATGACTGCGCGTCGGCGCCACGGGAACCAGGAGGCAGTGAGAAGTGCGGCGTTGCGGTGGCCGGCGTGCGGAACACGGCGGTGGACTCCGTCCTTTCGTCGGTGAGGTGGAGTGCCCATACGAAGGCTGTGGGCTCTCGTCACTTACCACAAGCTCGCCGATCACCGGGCGTGTGTTCGCTCGCGCCTGCAAATGCCCCATGCCCGTCTGCGGCTCACGAAGGCCGCGCGGCTCTACCACCACATCAGCACGCGCATCCATGCCCATGCACAGGATCGATCGGCAAGGTGCTCCATATGCAAGTGCCGCTGTCGGACCATGGCTCTTTACATTCGCGGAGGAGGACTGCCGCATGTTATTCTTGGTCGTGGCGTGCTCGACATCGGCAGCGCCTATCGCCGTGTCGGTCATCTGCATCGAGCGGGGCTTCCCCTGCCGCACTACTTGGCCAAGCTGTGGGCGAGCGGCCTGCAGAGAGCCAAAGGCATGACCGGCGCCGTCAAGTGGAAATGGAGGTGACAAGCAGCAAGGATCCCAAAGCGTCGACGTGCAGGAGCTGACCTTCTTGACAGTTCTGTCCAAGCTGCTGGCCAGGGCTAAGCTTGTGTCCCTCCACATTCAGATTGACAAGCTCACGTCCTAAATGTTTCTACAGTGTCTTCTATTTATCTTAGTAATATGCTAATATAGGGATTACCTTGGTCTACTTTAGCTTAAGAAATGGTGGGTTTTGGTGGCGATGCAGCAATTACTTGACATCGGATCGGTAATTTCAACGATCGAGCGGATATTTTGTGTGCATTGGATATAAAGTTCCTTTGGGTAAGAAGTACTACTTGTCATCAAAATGGATAAAAGGAGATGTATGTAGGCGTATTTTAGTTCTAGATCGTTCCTTTTATCCATTTTGATGCCAAGCTTCCCTCCGTTCCACAATACATGCCTTCCATTTGTCAAAATATAGATGTATCTAGACATGTTTTAGTATATAGGTACATCCATGATAGAAGCCAATCGGATGGTTGAGAACACTACAATTCGTAATTCTGAGATCGTGTGTGACTCCCGGATCTGAGAGGCGGGGTCATCATCCTCCTTTTCGAGAAAAAACAGGCGCGTGTGAGAGGGCGAGTGCATCGTGCACCTCTTCTCTTCTGTATAACGTACTACTAAACTCAGAGTACAAGTTTTTGTGGGTGCACGATGGTGCGTGCGAGAAGTCGAGAGATAGGTTTAATGCGTCTGAAAAAGGACTAGCCTAGAGCTGCCGCAGCGGCTATCCTGTCGAGCGCCCCATTAACCGTAACATATGTATCTGACGGTGCGGTTATTACGTACACAGCAGTACTCCTCCTTTCGGTTAATAGGGCTTAATTCAAAAATCTCACCAACCAAGATGGTGAGTGGGGAATATTTTTGTAGTTTGCAAAAGCACCTAATTAATGCTCTTGTTTTCTCAAAAATTATGTTTATCAATGCATTAGTTGCAATGCATGCATGCATAAAAGTAACTTGCGTCTCATCACATTCAAATTACTCACGCTATATTGAATTGCAAACCTGTTCACACCGATCACAACCTAAATGGTTTCCCACTTAGGGCGTATTAGTACCACACTATATTGAATTCCAAACCTGTTCACACCGATCACAACCTAAGCGGTTTCCCACTTAGGACCGTATTAGTACTCGGTTATAAATACTAGTATGCCAAGATGACTACACATTCCTCCTCAACTCCTCATCCACAAAAAACAAGTCATTTAGCATCCTTCCCTTGCGTGCGCCATAGCCAGCGTGAGTTACAGGTCGAAGATTGCCACCGGGGAGGCGAGCATGGAAGCGGAAGCACGAGAGATGTCCGCCTTGCTGCGAGCAGCCGACATGTCCGCTACGGAAGTAGCATCACGGAGGTCCCTTGCGCCGCTGAAGTATACGGAGGTCCCGCCGCGCCGTCGTCTGATGGCTGGTCGGCAGCGCGCGCATGAAGCAACAGAGATGTCTGCGCGCCACGAATGCAGCGAAGATGTCCGTGGCGCGGCGCGCCTGGGCAAATTTCTGGCGGGCGGCGGCGGTATTCAGGCGCATGCATGCGATCGTCCATAGCCGGATGGATCAGATCTCCGGCTGGCGAGGTTGCGAGGATGGCGTGAAAGCCTCGTTTCAACAGGCTACGGCGTCATCCGGCAACTAAGGAGGGCAATGAGAGGCTCGGGCGGCGCGACCTGCGAGGAGAAGATCGTCGAAGTGCAGACCAGCGAGGAGAGACCGGTGCCTTGTTGAAGAGGACGGCGTCATCGTCCAAGAAACTTATGGGCGAGAATGACATGCTCCATAGCGGCGCCAAAGGCTGGTGGAGAATCCGTGGATGTTCTCAAGTAGCGTCTTGAGGACACGAAAAGAGCTCATCGCCGCTTCGCCGCGGAGACTAGTTCCATGACCTGCAGACAGCGCATCAAGAAAGTAGAGATCAGCGAGCAGATCCTTGTCTTCCTTCTTCTTTTGCCCTTGTGTATTTGGGCATAGCCGCATGTGGCTTTTTAATTATCTTTCTAATTATGTAAGACAATTAATCGTCCTTATCTTTCTGTGGAAGATCAATGTTGCGACGCTGTAATGAAGAAAACTCTAGATGTGGCGACCCTGGCGTTGCTGTTCTTCTAGTTGCTGCTAGGCTTCCTTCAGTTTCTTGGTTTCTTTTGATGTAATAATCGGTTTAGGATGTGGATTGTGTCGTCGGTTGTGAAATGTTGGGTTCTAGTGCGGATGTTTGGCCTTTGTTGGCCTCTTGGGATGTTGCGATTTCAATCTGGTAGCTTTTAGTCCTTCGTGTTAGGCTGGAGTTGTGCTGAACTTCTTGTGAATTGTGGTGGTTTTCAGTAATGAAAATCAGAAGGGGCAAGCCCTTCTTTGATCAAAAAAAATTTAATCGTCTTTATATATTCATCAGTCTTGCTATAAGTCGCAGTAGATGCTATATAGTCCGTCGGATCTTACGTCAAGATCCGTGCTTTCAAATTTTCTTTTTTCTCTCTTAAATCTTAGTCGAGTGAGACATAGCCACGCCATTAAAGAGGCTCGGGCACAATTAATGGAGACCTTGGGAGAGGTGGGCCGGTAGATGGAGGTCAAAGGCTCTCCTCCCGATAAGCACGCCTGAGTCGATCCTTGCGCCTCTCGTACTCAAATAGCTACTACACTGCACGGCGCCTCCTAGCTAATAAAGAATGGGGGCGGCGTGGCGGCACGTAAATGGTACTAGTAAGTAGAAGCATACGGTTTCAATAATACTTGTGTTTCCGATTGTAGCGTGACAGCACTTGTTCCAAAATGACTTTGTTGATTGTTAATGTATGCGCCTTTACCGTCGGACTGCAAATTTACCACAGCATGTTGGTGCCATGTCATGGCACCAAGCCAAATTCATTATTTTCATGCGTGTTTTGGATTTACAGGAATTAAAAACTAAGTTTCTCAATGTTTCCAACCCAGCCGGGCCTTGAATTTTGAATTTCATTCCCATTTCTTGCATGGAACCTAGAAATTTACAGAGGACACACATGTGATTTTCAACCAACTTTGGTGCCTTTGGAACATGTGCTTGTATTTCAAATTTGAATTATGCACACAAAGGTGACACGTTCCTCCCGAACCAAGAGCCTTCTTGAGAGAAGCTCCGATTTGCAAGCTTATACAAAAATTTGTTCCTATTAGGCCAAAAAATTTACCACGGCATGGTACTACCATGATATGACACCATGCCAAGTTTCATGATTTTAAAACCAAGTTTCTCAATGTTCTCGACCGAGCCCACGATGCCCAGATGTTTGAATCTTATTCTCATTTTTTGCATGGGACCTACTCCTCCTTCCATCTATATAGGGCCTAATGTGTTTTCAAGACAGCCTTTGACTATTGACAAGATTAATAGCACATGAGATGTATACTATGAAAATTATATTATTGGAGCTCCTTTGACATACAAATTTAAAGGTATGCTTTGTGTAAGTTGCATGTCATATATTATTGCTCTAACGTTTGGTCAAAGTCAGCCTCGAAAAAGCATTAAGACCTATATAGATGGAAGGAAAGTAGAAATCACCGAGGACACAAATGTGATTTTCAACCAACTTTGGTGCAGGGAGCATGTGCTTGTAGTTCAAATTTGAATTATGCACATTAAATGACCAAAAACTCAATTAATGTGTAAATAAGGCCAAGCAAGCGGAATAATTCCAAAATTTAACAGGGCACTCATGTAGTTCTATGTTGCCTTTGTAAATAAACTCAAGGGGACAACGTATATCGTTTAGCACTCAAAGGTGTACGTTCCTCTCGAACCACGAGCCTTCTTGAGAGAAGCTTGGTTTGCAAGCTTATACCAAAATCTGTTCCTATTTGGCCATTTTTACCACAACATGGTAGTACCATGACATGACATCCATGCCAAGTTTCATGATTTTCAGATGTGTTTTGGATTTACAAAATTTTAAAACCAAGTTTCTCAATGTTCTCGGCGAGACACGATGCCAAGATGTTTTAATTTTATTCTCATTTCTTGCATGGGACCTAGAAATTCACCGAGGACACAAATGTGATTTTTCAACCAACTTTGGTGCGAGAGCATGTGCTTGTAGTTCAAATTTGACTTATGCACATTAAATGACCGAAACTCAATTAATGTATAAAAAGCGACAAATGAACCGGAATAATTCCAAAATTTAACAGGCACTAATGTAGTTCTATGTTTCCTTTGTTAAGAAACTCAAGGGGGGCAGCGTATATCATTTCACACTCAAAGGTGTACGTTCCTCTTAGAACCACGAGCTTCAAATCTGCTCAATTTTTACCACAACATGTTAGTGCCATGACATGACACCATGCCAAGTTTCATGATTTCCAGCGAGTTTTGGATTTACATGAATTTAAAATCTAAGTTTCTCGATGTTCTCGGCGAGTCATGGCCTTGAGATGTTTGAATTTCATTCTCATTTCTTCCATGGGACCTAGAAATTCAACCAAGGACACACATGTGATTTTCAACCCACTTTGGTGCACGGAGCATGTGCATGCAATTCATATTTAGATTATGCACATTAAAGTCCGAAACTCAATTAATGTATAAAAGGCAAAATGAACCCGAAATAATTCCAAAATTTAACAGGGCACTCATATAGTTCTATGTTGCCTGTGTAAATAAAATCAGGGGAGGCAGCGTATATCGTTTACGCACAGAAAGGTGACACGTTCCTCTCGGAACCACGAGGTTGTTGAGAGAATCTCGGTTTTGCAAGAGGCTTATACCAAAACTTGTCCCAATTCAGCCAAAAATTATACATATGAAAATAGGGTTTAGATTATCCCGAACATCTAGCTACCTAGACCAATAATGTACTATGATTTGAATTCAACATAAAATGGATACAAATATTTGAATTGGAGGCGTATGGTACATGTAGTTCATAGTGAAATATGATTACTGCTATATGCATGTCTTTTTGTTATCAAGATAATATTTAAATTATTGTATAACTTGACAACAATCGTATTCAAATAAGGAAAATTGATTCAAATTTAGTCCATATGGTGAGCGACAATATATATGTTCACATGGTGGAGTAAAATGTTCATATATGATGGAAGATCAAAATGTACGACTACATCAATTATAAACCGCAAGGTCACCTAATGATATATTGAATTCAACATAACGTGGATTCAAAATTGAAATTGAGATCATGGCATCTGTAATCATATAAAGGGACATTACTCTTTCTTTGGTGGGAATTGATTTGTTTTTGTTGTTGTTGAGGAAGTGCGAATCGATTTGGTCTTGTGCAGGGTAATCTTGTTCTCCGATTTTTGTACATTTTCTTGTAGTTTTTCAATGGCATCTATAGCAATATAGTAAAGGGGACATGACTCTCTTGTGTCTTGTATGAATTGTTTTTACGTTAAGTTTGTTACTGCGAACAAGGAATCCGCACCTTGTTATCCGAAATTTTCAAGCTCGAGTATCTTTTGTCTCACCTACTTTGAAACTCCCTTCTTCAACCCGCGCGCGCCTTGTTATCCTGAAATTTGGGCCTTGCGAACTCCCTCCTCATCTGAAATCGCTCCCTTGGCGGGACCGTGAAATCCCCTTCTACCCCTCAGCGGAAATGAAACTCCCGTCGCGGTGTCAAAACCGGTGGGGTTCGTTTACCCTACATTTCGGACAAGCGCGTCCCTAAGCTTGGCTCCCCTCCCCTTAGCCCCCCCCATTCGTACACGAGGCCGCCAAAACCCGCGAAACCCCACGCTCCTCCGTCGGCCTCCCGACCGCGCCAGACAGGAGACTCTTCCCGACTTCGTCGTCCACGCAACAACTCGCCGTCCCTCATCCACCGCACGGATGAGGATCCGTTGTCGATCTCGTTGTCCCGCGGATCAACCGCCCGTCCTCCACCTCCAAGAGCTGCCCGATGTTCGCCTCGTCTATCCGCCACCTCAATCCCCACAGCGCCGTCTTGACCTGCCCACGAACGCAGCACCCTCACCAATTCCTCCGATGAAGCGAGGCCAACTCGGCGCCACCAGAGGTTTTGCACTCACCGCTGCATTTTATCTTTTATTCGATCTCACGGGGCTGCGGTGCTCGTCTACCGAGCGAACATGGTGTCTCCATCGGCGGCGTAAATCGCAGCCACATCATCCGGCGTCTCTCCCCATGTCGTTGCTTCCTCGGCGGTGACTTCCCAGCAGCACTAGCTGCAGCTGCTCGGCTCTCGCTTCGCTCTTGTTTCTGTTCTTCTTGTCGGTCGCCTTTGCTCCTTGCTCTGCTTTCGTTCATGCTGCTGCTCTGCTCTTGCTCTTGCTTGCGCTTCTCTTTGCATGACCTCCGGCAGCTCTGAGGAGTTGCTTGCTTGATACTCTCTCATGGTGCTCTTGCACGACTTGCTCTCTGCTAGTGCTTTCCCTGCTTGGCGTCTGCTGATTTAGATCCTGCTTCTCTGCTACTAGTGCTCAAATGCCTAAACATCTATTGCAATGCTCATTACTAGTTCAATCAGTTTGACGGTAAAATTCAGTTTATTTGTGAAGTTCATTTTCTTGATTAAGTTCGAGTGAACAGTACTTACATCATCTGTCGGAGTGGCCGTGGCCTTGCTGATCGTTTACATCTAGCACTTTTGGTGATGTATTTTACATCATCTATTGCAGATGATATTAGGGTCCCTTCAGATTAACGTTGTATGTCTTGTCATGCTTCAGCCTCGTGCGCCGTACACCTCGGCGGAGCTGCTCAGCAACGGAACCGTCCATCACGGCGGAGCACTACCCTCGGCGCCCGTTTCGGAGGCCTCGGATCTTCTTCCCGCCTCAAGCAGTCACACCAGCATCATCACCATCCTCCGCGTCCAACCCAATGATCTTTGAGGTCCACAAGGCTATGCCAAAGAGGTTGTACACTCGTCGCATCACTTTGTTTCTCCATTCCTCTATTCTTCCAATTCATGTGAGCCAAACACCAGGTTGGTGAAATCCTATGTTTTCAAATGCTCTATTTTGCACGTGCATTCCTATCCTATTCTGTGTTTTCCTGTCCCTGCGTTTATAGAATCCTCCAATTCTAAGGAGCCCTTACAGATTTACTTCATTTTCAGATTGGCGTAAAAGAAAACTTTGTGTGTTATGTCCTGCTCTGCCGTGCCATCATCCACCCCACGAGGTGCACCATCGATAAGTGTTCACTTGCGAGAGATCCCCCTACAGACTTTCTTTCGCCTCAGATCATCTTCCCGTTGCGGCAGCCACACCAACTGCATTACCATCATCGGTGGCGAGATGAACACGAGGACTACAGTTCGGAAGAGAGTCCCGATCTTTCGTGTTTGCTTCGTTATATATCGGTTATTATTACTGCTACTTTATCGTTCAATCTTGAGTTTTGAATTGCCCATGGGTCTCATATCGAGCCGACAAGCGAATAGTATCATCTACTATCTGGTTCATCTGGGGTCTTCTATGTGGTTCATGTTGGGTGGGCAACAAACAATAGATGATCCATTGTCTATCTTTTTAAGCTGAAGCTATAATCTACTGCTATCATTAGTTTTGATCCATCCACTTGTTTGCTACCATCGGTCTTGATTTTGCATGCACCCTTAGGCCTTACAAAATCTAACTACTTTTTTATTATGCATATGGGATATTGTACACAATCGTCTTGAACATGTAGAAAAAGAGAAGACATTATGGCGAATATAATGTCATCTGCCCGCTCCATGGTGGTAGTGGCCCCCCTCTCTGCATTTCAGTTGTATTCGAGAGGAAGATAACTATTGGATGGAGATTCGGAAGGAGCCGACCACTTTGTTTACCACGAGGTGTTTGCTCTAACACAGCATCTTGATGTTGGTCATATCATGCATATGGCGCCTTGCATTGCTTACATTATACATCTTATATGTCATCGACTTAGTTTATATTTGCTTTGTGTGAATGCCACTGTTTGGTTTCTATATCATACTCCCACCATTCCTAAATATTTGTCTTTTAGAGATTTCAACAAGTGACTACATACGGAACAAATGGTGAATCTACACTCTAAAATATGTCTATATACATCCACATGTGGTAGTCCATTTGAAATCTCTAAAAGACAAATATTAAAACGAGAGGAGTATATAGAATATGCAATGCCATCTTCTTTAGCCGGGCATCATATCGTGAATCATGCAATGCCATCCTGTTTAGCAGTCATCGTATATGTGAATTGTATCGTGCCATATTTTTTCCATAATGTCCATTTGTCAACAATGTTTATACGTTCATCTACTCTTCTGTGCATCAGCCATTTGAGTCGGTCATGGGAAAATCTGGGTGAAAACAAGGTCTTACGAGATGTTAGTGCTACATCGATGCAGATTTCTTGCTGATTCTGAGATAGCTCCTCGAAGGAGGATTAGAGAGAGATGACGGTCGTATTCCCCCGAGGTGCATGCTCTAACTTGGCTGGGTTATATTGCTCATATCATGCATATGGTGTCTTGCATTGCCATGCCATCTGCTTAGATTAGACATGCTTTGTGTGAATGCCTCTGTTTGCTTTCTATATCGGATATGTGAATTATGCAATGCCATGTTTTTCAGCCGATTATCATATATGTGAATTATGCACGCCATGGAGTCGGGCATCATATATGTGAATTATCTCATGCCATCTTTTTTTTCATTCGTATTCCATTTATCGACAATCATGTATATTGAACTACTCTTCATGTGTATCAGCCATTTGAGCCGGTTATGGAAAAATCGGAATGAAAACAAGGTCTTGAGCGAACAATGGTATCTGTTGAAGCATATATCTCGATGGTTCTGAGGAGCTCCTCGGAGGAGGATTCAGAGCAGATGACCAGTCCTATATCCCACACGAGGTGTATGCTCTAAGTTGCAATGTTTATATTTCTCATATGATGCATATGGTGTCTTGCATTGCTTAGTTTAGACATCATATGCACAATATTTAATTCTATCTGCTTAGTTTAGAGATCATACATGCAGTGCCAGCTGCTTAGTATATGAATCAATTATGTCAATTATATCATGCCATCCTGTATACTTAGACAACATATATGTGAATTATTTCATCCCAACCTATTTTAGAAAGACATCATATAGTTTTGTCATGTCATCTGTTTAGGTACTCATCATATGTTGAATTATGCCATTATATCTGTTAAGTTATCCATCATATATCTGAAGCTGTGTCATGCTATCCTGTTTAGTTAGGCATCATATATGTGAAATTGTGTCATCTGTCCTATTTGGTTATACAACATATATGTGAATTACCACATCATCTATCATACAATGTACATCGTTCAATTTCTTTTCTTGTTTATCAGTCATTTAAATTGGAGGGGGTGATGGCAGTATCTAAGGGAGCACATACTCGTTCTTCACAAGACAGTGCTACCCGTCAATGTAGATAGAACCATGGTTGTACTAGCCCACAAACTAGCCCCACCACACATAATCGTGACTCTTCCAGATTGCACACTTACACCGTTGGGCAGAGAACCAGCTACAACCCATCTAACAACCCCAGCAGATAGTAACCCACTTATAGTTGACAAAGCACCATGTCCATCACAGAGTACCCCCACAAGAGCAGTTTGTAAAGCTACTACAGTGCCCAAAGCACGAAGACCACCACAAATAACCCAAACTCCATGTTTAAAGCAGACGAGCAACTATTCTCAGGTCAGATTCCGTAGCTATGGTCCATACTCCTTTGTTGTTGCATCACTATATTTACTCATACCAACTACTTTGAATTTGAAGGATCAATTGAAACTCCAATGGCGCAAGCAGGTATGTTTTAAACCTATTTCTTTAAGCTGGATTGCTGTTCTAACTTCTTGCTCTATGTTGATTTCAGTTTAAGTTGTATAAACAGTTATGTTCTCATGTGATGCACATTACAAGTGCTGCCAATCTTGTGTAGTTTCTCACACTTATATTACATCTATCTTTGTTGTGTCTTAAAAATATATGAGTTGAACTGTGTCTCTATCTTGATTAGGGAACATAAACTAGAATGATATGGACAATCTGGTGACCATAGTACATAGATATATGTTTGTTTCATCTGTTATCTGTCCACCTTACTCTTGAACGGTTTACCAAAATGAGTTTAGTATACTACAAGCTAAACACTGTGATGTATTTGCTTGTTTCTCTTGTAGTATGCAAATAGAATATTGGAGAAGAGCACCCCACTATGCAATGGTAGAAAGTAATGCAGATAAGGTTCAAGATAGTGAGACAACCTGTTGGTCTCAAGAAAGGTGATAAAAGCAATCTTGTAGATAGTGAGAAAACCCCACGATCCTGCGTTGATGTAGTGTTGAGTTCTTGGCGATGCCGCTGGCACAAGCTCTTCGAACTCGCTGCTGAAACTTGGCTTCTTGAGTCTCAGCTACAAGTGAAAGGCACCGATCGGTGTGTTGCGGCAAGCGAAGAATGAGAATCCTGCAGAATTCAGATCGTACTTTCTTGTGCAGCGACAATTTGGAGGATTTAAGCGCCAAACAAGAAAGTTAATAAGCTTGCTAAGCATCTTGCCGACATTATGGGTACCGAGGATATTGTTTTTGAACTCTTCTAAAGTGGTTTGATTACGGACTTACGAAGTTCCATATATTTGCCTTGGTGGCGAACTTGGATGCCCGATGGATGTAATATGTGTAATAGCTGTGATAGCCTAGCATAAGTTGCTTGCTTATTTATTTCCTTGTTGTCTTGTTTATTTGTTTGCTTGTAGTCGGTGCAGTTCTTTTCGCGGTTTGCTAGTGGCTGCAATAACCTATTTTTAAAACTAGGCCACAATAACCATGGGCTAATATTCTTGTAGTGACCTTTGGGCCTCCTACGGACCGTAGAAATAGTGGGCCTTCTACGGGCCGTGAAAGCGATAGGCCTTCTACGGGCCGTAGAAACAATGGGCCTTCTACGGGCTGTATCATCAATGGGCCTTATCTGGCCGTATGATCGATTAGCGAAACATGGGCCAATAACGAGCGCATTATGGCCGTAAGCAGGCTAGAGTTGGAATCGTCCGTTCATGGGCCGACCATAACGGGCCATCGTTAATAGGCGTGTTGATGGCGCTATGAAAATGGCCCAGCGTATTAACGGACCACAAGCGGGCGGCTTGTAACAACAGGCCAAATTTGGCCCTGGCGAGAAAATAGCGATGTGGGCCGTAAGTAAGCGAATCTTTGAAATGAGCCCAGAATAAATGGGCTCGAGAAGGCGAAAAGATAACATGTCTTTGAAACAGCCCATTGGCTGAATAACGGGCCTTAATGGGTATAAAGTGATACCTTTGTTCATTACGGTCGGTGTCACCACAGGCCGTTAATGGGTGTAAAGTGATACTTTGTTCATTGTGGGCGGTTTCACCATGGGCGTTAATAGGCCAAGAGTTACATAGGGCCTCATATGGGCGAAAGGCGTCATGGGCGGAAGTGAAAGCGGGATGGAGTCATATTGGATGGCCCGGATGGCGCTCTTGGGCCTAATTCGGATGGGCGTAACGGGCCTTGGGTTAGCTTTGCTGTAAATGGGCTATATGCGAATAGGCCGTTAACAGGCTTTCCATGGGCGGCCCGCCACCTTTGACCAAGTCAAGCGGTCGGCCTTTTCACGAGAATGGGCCTCTGTTGGGCCGTGCCACTGTCGGCGTATCATAGGCGCCTTACATCCAATGAGTGGATGACATCTGTCCCAACAATGAGCCGACCGTGTTTCCTCCAGCCAATGATGATTTTACCGTGGAAAATCCCCATCTGTCGAGGCTGTTAGCGGGTTATCGGATCAAAACCCGACCCGATAGCTTAACAGCGTTCCGATTACGGTCGATGCCGCGTGTCGGTCACCCTTGGCGTAAGCGCTTACGTGGCCGCGATTTATCGTCATGGAAGTGGACACTTCCGTGATGATAATTTTGGTAATGTCATGGAACACTTCTCACGACCACGGTATGACTATCTTGATTACGTCATAAAATCGTCATGGATGTACATGCATGACAAAAACGCGACCTCTTGTGACAAACCGTATCATCACGGAAATGTATTTTTTGTAGTGCTAGAAACAAGTACCTGCTCATCCACCTTGTACCACAGCCCATTGATGTCGGCCTTGTCCACGGTGCGGATCTGCCGCGGTACTCTCGCCAACCGCAGCGCGCTCTGCGGTGGCTCATTAAATACTACCCTGGAGCAACCGTCCACCCCCACCCGGGCCGCCCCCAAGCGCCCGTCGGCGGCCTCTAATCCTCTTCGCCGACACCTTCCTCAACCCTACGGGCAACCGCCCGACAACGCCGTCAACCCCAGGAGTAACCGCCTATACCATTTTCAACCCTACGGGGCGCTTTGCCAACTCACAAGTCCACGACCTCGAGATCCGCTTCCTCGCACCCTCATCCAACCTCTGGGAGCAACCGGCGCCCGTCCATGGCGTAGATCCGCATCGCCGACACCATCCTTAACCCAACCAGGGCAGTTTCACCTCGCCCTCGTCCACGGCCCACAGATCCGCTTCTCCCACATCGTAGTCCACCCTACGGGCCGCTCCACAAACACCCTACTCGGCGGTTCCGGATCTCCTTCTTGGACCACGACAGCCGGCGCAGCGTCATCACCCTGGCGTTTCTAACCTGATTCCCACCGTCGGCAGATGCCAAGCACCCACCACGGCCTAGGTACTTGTCACCTTTAAACCGTCCGGCATCACACCCGATGTACTTCAAATATACTAACAATTCGCTTTTACATTATGCGGTAGCAAAAACTACAAGGATGATGTTTCTTACGGATCTAACAGCTTGCCAACCAAGATCTGGACGAGGCATTGCTATGATCTTGTAAGCGTGTCTCTCTCTCTCTTGTATTGTTACGTGCTGCCGGCGTGCTTTGCTAGGATTTTAGACCGAGTAATCCTTTGTGCGGAACAATGATTTCTACTCTTGGCTGCTAAATTAGATATGTAGATGTCATACATGATACTACCTCGTACCTCCGTTCCTAAATATAAGTCTTTCTAGAGATTCCAATATAGGCTACATCACGGAGCAAAATGAGTGAATCTACACCGAAAATGCATCTATATACATCGTATGTGGTCCATCTTTGGAATCTCTAAATAGACATATATTTAGGAGCAGGCGATACATTACAAAAAATCGTAGGTGGCATGTAGGAATTCGATTACACTACATTAGGCTCCCTTAGAGTGCACTGCTAGTCCAGCCTGCGAGTCATGACTAGTTTATACTCGCACACAATCATTAATTGGTGGTTTAAATATGTGCAAGAGATATGCAATGTATTATCATGTAGAGATGTGCGAAATTGGTCGTGCCAACTTGCATATTGGGTTACACAATGAAAAAGTACAAGATGTATGTGGCAATTTCATGGAACATCATAAAAAAGAGAGAGCCCGGTGAGCCTATCGATGTAATGCTATAGTGCGTCACTCCTCCATTGCAATAAATCGTGACATGTTATTTGTATGTCGAGTTCTATTGGCCAAGTTTCTTAGGGGCAGTTATTACGAGTTATCCTAAGAAAATAAGCACCTGTGAATATAAGCTCCATGTAATAAGCCAACCAGTTCTTTTCATTGCGTTTTCAGCTTATCTTTGGTATGATAAATGAAAAGTCTAGATTGCATTATATTTTTTTCATTTTGCTGCCCATATGATTAATTTGACTTGCAAACATCACAAATTGAACCCAGTGCAGTAATTAATATGATAGGAAAACAGACCATCACTATTTGCTCAAAATGCAAATACAAAGATACCATCTACTTGGCACAATCTACTTTGGTCAATGTTTTCCATAGAGATCCCATTGCCTAATTTAAACAAAAAACGCATGACTCATATTTGATGATGCTATGAAAATGGCCCAACAGATTAACAGGCCACAAACGGGCCGACTATATCGACGGGCTGAATTTGGCCCTAGCGAGAAAAGGCACATGTGGCGCGTAAGTAAGCGAATCTTGAAATGAGCCCAAGAATAAATGGGCCTGAGAAGGCGAAAAGATAACATGGGCTGGCAACGGCTCACGGTGTCCTGGACTAGGGGGTACTCACCGCGTAGTCTCCCGATCTGTTAGATTGGGCCGAGGACCCCCATGGACGTATACTCATGGGCCAGTCCGGACAGTTGCCGCATACAAGGAAGATTCCACAAGACTTGGCGATCAAGACAAGGACTCCTCCCCACCGGCGTGTTGGCTAGGACTCTTGTTATCCTAGGCCTCGGTGCATTATATAAACCGAGGCCACGCTAGTCGATAGAGATATACAATAATCATACCATAGGCTAGCTTCTAGGGTTTAGCCTCTACGATCTCGTGGTAGATCAACTCTTGTAATATTCATATCATCAAGATCAATGAAGCGAGAAGTAAATTATTACCTCCATCGTGAGGGCTGAACACAGGTAAACATTGTCTCCTTGCCTCCTGTTACCATCCGCCTTAGGCGCACAGTTGGGACCCCCTACGAGATCCGCGGTTTGACACCGACATTGGTGCTTTCTTTGACAGTTTATTTGTGTGTTCGGCAAAAGGTCGATGGCTGCTTTGAGATCAAGCTGCGACTTGGCATCGTCACCAGCTCATTGGTCACCTTGAATTCGACCAAAGACTGCGCCCTACCTCCAATCGTCATGTTGGGATGAGTGCCTTCATCAACATCAGCTCGATCTCTATCAAGATCATGGAGGAATCATCCAGGGAGACCGGGGGCTCAACGTAAACATTGCCCTCGGGCGACCGCACTGTTCTTCTGGACAGCGAACTTGTACCCGGCGTCACCGCCTCCTCAAGTGTCGTTTTAACGATTGCTTCGGTGGAATTGTGCGGAATTGAGTCTACAACTAGCCTGGAAAATTTCGTCGAGTTCCGATGGAGGAATCTCTGGCAATCCGCGATATACCGGAACCCTATTAAATCTGGACGAGAATCTGGATGAGTTTAGGGTGTGGTTTCCAGCTTCTAGCTCGGACGTCCTTTTGAAGATCCAACCGTTGATCGGCTGTGGAATTCCTATCTACCACCCCTCAAAATTCCAGCTCGATCCGACCGTCCAAACTCCGGGAACCTTCCGATTAGTGCATCACTTTTCCGATCTGTTTTCTACGCGAAAACAAATCCGACCCGAGTTCGTCTTTTTTATGAACGGGATTTCGGACATCCTTTTGGAAGAAAGTTTTGTATGGGGTATTTTGTTTTGTTCCCAAACGCATCCCACTAACTTTAAAATCTTTTGAACATGATCTTCACCATCATCTTTGGTGTCAAACCAGTCGGCAATATTACTCAAGGCTGCCGACCTGCGCTGAACCGTCGTCGCTTTGTTGAGCGAGTTCAACTTCTTGGATCATCATCTCGGCAAGCGAACAATAGTTGGCATCGCGAAGGATACATCATCACCAACATCGCCGCCCCACGGATTACGGGGCGGGCACACGGCATCGCTGCGGTCGCTTCATCAAGCTGGCATTGACCATGTCACGACCTGCATCGGCGAGGGCGCCTTGTTGCTTCTTCAAGGCGGTGTCCACCACGCCAACCTACTTCAACTCATCGGTGACGCCGAGGCCCGACATCTCGGCTGGACGGGGCCGCCATCTCTTCATCAACCTATACTCCGAGACTTCGGCGTCACTAGCCGACCAGCTCCGTCACGTTAGCTGGACCGAGGGCTTTGCCTCGGCGAGCCAACCTTTGCTGCATCGCCATGCCGTCGCTTTATCGCCCACCAGGCAATGGGTGTGCGGATCGAGTCCCAATTTTTGGAATCACCTTTCTTCGGATTGCTACAACAAATAAACCAGGTGCTATTAATCCTAGTATTTTTTTGTTTGTTTGGGTTCAAGGAATTATTACTCTGGTTTGTCCATCATATATCGCAGGTCTATCAAATGGTGGCCGCGTGCTGGCGATCGCATGGTGGTTCGGTCAGTTTCCGTACATAGTCCGTGAACACGCATCCGGAACTCAGACCGACACTGTGAATTCAGGCTTTGCCGCATTGTCGCATCACGCTGCATCGACATTGACTTGGCGCGAGCGATATTTCTTTATTACTCACTTTGCATAAATTATTTATTATGCAACATTTTTTATTATTACTATTATCCCGGTCTGCACTATTTTTTGTGCGGGAAAATGAACCAAGCGGACTATATCCTTTGGTGCCACCTCGGCTGGATGAGGGCTTCGTCAACACTTCATTACCCCATGCGGGGACTTGGCATCACTCTGCTGACCTGCATTGGCCGTGCTATGTCACCACTTGGTGCCGAGCTCTTTGCTCCATACCTCGGACCGACTTGGGGGATGGAACCTTGTCCCGCATCAAGCTCGGACCGCGTCATCTATACCGAACACATTAACCATCTAAGTTGCCTTCATGCTCAAAGTTTTAAATTTTTAACTTGTGTTCGGTTCGACCAAGCATTATACTTTTTTGGAAGAAAGTTGCTAGTAAAAAATTTCCCTTGTCCAAACTTTGTTTGTGACGGACAAATTCAAATACCCAGATTACTTGGGGGCTCCCTTGCTGGAGCTTTTCCTCTTGCATATGATTATACTTATGCGGCCGTTCCTTGTTCATGTATTATGCCACAATATACCATATTGACCTAAGTGATTTGCAAGCTGGGTTGCCTTGCTCTGTGTTTACCCCTCGCTCCCGATTGTTCGGCTAGGGAGTAAAGGGAGCACCTCTGCGATTATCACGATCGGGTCACAGGCGGACCTCGGTGGGTGAAGAAAGCTAAGCGCTCTTACTATTTTCAATTATGGCGGCACACAGCGGAACTCATGAGTACAAAAAGCTATTGCATAAGTCTCATAGTAGCAATGAGCAACGAAGAAAGGTATCGATGGGGTACTATTTTCTTGAAGATGCTTCTTACACTTAGTTAAGTAATATAGCATAAGTTCCTGGTGGCGCTTTATGCATTACAGCCTTATGGCCTGATTGCACTGGTTATCGGAAACACGCTGATATTCCCGACGGTGGAGTACATAACACTTTTGGTCTTTTGACCGAAGAGGGATAAACCGACGATCGGTTAAGGCAGCGTTTAAAGTTGGGTGAACATAGATATGATATAAGTACTTGGTACACAATCATTCTTTTACCCAAGTCACTTGGGGGCTCTTAAGTTTATTTGAGCCATTTTATATTAAGTGTTTTCTTCTTGGTCGTTGCAAAGTCTTTTTTCTATCACTCCTTTCTTGATGCAAGTGTGTGGTCAATAGCCGGATAGCCTTGCTTCTCTCAAGTGCAGTTTGCTAAACTAGCCTCGGAGAAGCACTCCGCCTTCGGGATAAGGAGGCTAAAGCCGTAGGCTGGCCCGGTTGAAGTCTTGAGATAGGATGTGTCATTATAAAGTACGACAGGAAACACAATTTTCTTTTTCTAAGTCCAATTTTCGGTTTGGCACCGAACACTCGATTTAGTTCGGACGTCCAGCTTTTACTGAAGTTTTTTTTGGTTTTTCAAGCCTGTGGCACTTTTAAACTATTTGTGTGTTTCCAGCATTAGTCTCGCAGTGCAACGCTGGACACCTTTAGGGGTTCGGCAATAACATTCTCGGATATCTCCATATATGCATCGGTTTTGAATTGTGTCTTCGGTCAATAGTTGGGTTGCCCGGCTCCTGTTCTTGCCTCCTACTTTCCGCTTTGTTCGGCTAGGTGTGCAAGGAGAACCACTGCGATTGTGCTTCCAGCTCGCATGGTTAAGCACCTCGATGGAAAAGCGAAAAGCTGTCACAATAAGGCGTAAACTGGTCAGCGATCCGATGACTATGTTGAATGTGGGCGCTCATAACATTGGCGATGTGTTTCGGCTTGACCTCGGATGTCGCGAACACTAACAGGGGGCTCATAGCTAGCTTCCCGGTTTAAATCTCCTATGACTAAGCGAAAGTTATAATGCCGCATATCTGATTGCCTCGTTTCCGCTAACACAACGCCTTGAGACGCAGAGACATCGGCTAAGGGTTGTTTTGTTAGTCTGGAATCACCATGTAGTATCTACCAAGGGGTAGAAGCCGACGATGGGCCACTTTCAAGCGATAAGCAGTGCAATGGAGTCAAAATAATGATGTAAAATACTTGATACATAGAATCATTACACATGATGCGTGATTTTACTCGGACATCGATCCTTAATTCAGCCACCGTGTCCACATTAAGGCTCGGGGAGCTCTTGAGCTCCGTGCTCATTATTTATAAATATTAAAGGGGCACATCGATCCCCTGATCTAGTGTTGCCACCCGACCAGTGTCTTGGGGGCTCTTGCATTGCTTATTCGATGTAGAGAATTCAAAGTGCTCGATGTTGGCTTGGCGAACTATGCGCTCATGTCTTCGGACAATAATAAGTACCATATGGAGCTATCTGGCGTCAAGCTAGTATATTGAGGCGACTTCTCACGACCCTCTCTCAGGGGCCCGTTCGCCGATCACTATTATCTCTAATATATTACACTGCGTTTTTATTCCTATGTGTGATGCCGAGCTAGGAGTTGATACTCGGGGCGATTTCGGCGCATCGACACGAGTCTCGAGGCTCTTGGGAACAACGGTTTTATGCTCTCCTTGGTGCATCTCGGGTTTTAGTGATACACACCTTGAGGATCTGGCTATATATCTCGCGGAGGATAAACTGCACCGATTAAAATATTCACAAAAAATCAGCCCGTGGTGGGGTGGTGCACCACCTCGGAGGCGGTCCGGCATAAAACTTCGGGCGCGGTATTAGCTCCATAAAGGGCATTTCGGCATTAAGCTCGGCTAAACTCCTTCACCTTTTTGAACCAAGATGATCTATGACATCTTGGATATAATCGGCGTTGGGCTGGTGCAGTCCGGCGTTGGAGCTTGGACACAATCCGGCGTTGGAGCTCGGATACATTTCAGCGTTGGAGCTCGGGCGGTCCGACATTGGTGCTTTCGGCTGCAAAAGATACCTCAAATGCAGTCCGGCGTTGGAGCTCGGGCGCAAGAGGACCTTGCCTCCGGGAAAAACTTCAAACCGGTAGGGCATAAAAATAACAAGGCATTGATAAAGGCGGAAACTTAAAGGGCTCCTCGGATGCCCGGCGTGTAAACTCTTCGGATGCACTTGGCGATCCTCAAGATCGAAGATGAGAAGATTTGTTGAACCAGTTTTCAAGACCGACGAGCGAAGATGAAGAACAGTTCAGAAGAATCGAGGAGCCTCCCTAACTTGAAGACCGGTTCAGGGGGCTACTAACGTTGTCCTGGACTAGGGGGTACTCACCACGTCGTCTCCCAATATGTTAGATCGGGGCGAGGACCCCCATGGCCGTATACTCATGGGCCAGTCCGGACAGCTGCTGCATACAAGGAAGATTCCACAAGACTTGGCGATCAAGACAAGGACTCCTCCCCACCGGCGTATTCGGCTAGGACTCTTGTTATCCTAGGCCTCTGGTGCATTATATAAACCGAGGCCAAGCTAGTTGATAGAGATATACAATAATCATACCATAGGCTAGCTTCTAGGGTTTAGCCTCTACGATCTCGTGGTAGATCAACTCTTGTAATATTCATATCATCAAGATCAATGAAGCGAGGAAGTAGGGTATTACCTCCATCGTGAGGGCCGAACACAGGTAAACATTGTGTCCCTTGCCTCCTGTTACCATCGCCTTAGGCGCTTGCAGTTGGGACCCCCTACCGAGATCCCCGGTTTGACACGACAACATTAGCGGTATAATGGGTCGTTAATTGGTATAAAGTGATACACTATTCATCACGGGCAGTTTACCATGGGCGTTAATGGGCGAGGTTACTAAGGGCCTCAGATGAGCAAAAGGCGTCATGGGCCATACATGGGCGGAAGCTAAAACAATTTGGAATTATATTGGGCGGCCCGGATAGCGCTCTTGGGCCTAATTGGATAGGCCGTAAATGGGCCCTGGGTTAGCGAGGCTGTAAATGGGCTATATCTTGAACATGCCGTTAACGAGGCTTGTCGTGGGCGGCCCGCCACCTTTTGACCAAGTCAAGCAGGCCATCTTTTCACGGAATGGGCCTCTTTTGGGTCATGCCACGTGTCGGCGTATCATAGGCGCTTTGGGTTTAATGAGTGGATGACATACTGTCCCAGCGGTGAGCGACCGTGTTTCCTCCATCAATGATGATTTTACCGTGGAAAATCCCCATTGGTCGGGGCTGATAGCAGGTTATCGGATCCAAAACCGGACCCGATAGCTTAACAGCGTTCGTTCACGATGGATGCCGCGTGTCGGTCACCCTTGGCGAAAGCATACGTGACACGATTTATCGTCATGGAAGTGGTCACTTCGTGATGATAATTTTGGTAATGTCATGGAACATACGCAGCAACCGGTATGACTATCTTGATTCTGTCATAAATTTGTGACGGATGTACATGCATGACAAAAAACGCGACATACTGTGACAAACACGTATCATCACCGAAGAGTATTTTTTTGTAGTGTCACCGGCGACCCTCCTTCACGCTGCCCGGCCTCGCCTATCCAGGCAGGTAATCCACACCCGACCCCCATCCTCCTCCTACTTCCACATTCCACATTCCCCGACCGTCGACGTGACACCTCCCCAAATCACCGACCCGTCCACCAAATAAGTGCCGCCCTAAGCCATGGTGCGTGCAGTATGGCCAGTATCTCAAGGAGCATTTGGTAGCGCAGAAGCAAATCATGGCCGCACGCGCGGATGAGGTCACGATGGCTGCCATTCGTGTCGACCCCCAGATCTTGGAGGAGCACCTCGCCGTCGATTCCACCGTTGACGCCTCAGCGCGATGGCCTTGACAGCGGTTGGCTGTTTGGTTCAATTCTGCAATGCGATGTTCAATTGTTGTGGGTGCATTATGTTATTGTATACCATGTGAGAAATAAATCAAATTTGGTTGTACTAAATACATGAGAAACAAATACAATTGCTATATTTCAAGTTATTAAGCATGCTTGGTTTGGTTAGCATCATTCTTCTATTAGGAGTATGTTATATTGTGCAATGTGGTGCTCGATTAACATTTGGTTCATTGTTGTGTTGTTTAGTTAATTGTTTTGTTTGGTTCAATTCTGCAATCGATGTTCAATTATTGTGGGTGCATTACATTATTGTATATCATGTGAGAATAAATTGAATTTGGCTGTCTTGAATACATGAGAAACATATACAATTGCTATATTTCCAAGTTATTAAGCATGCTTTGTTTGGCTAAGCTATCGATCTTCTATTAGGAGTATGTTATATTGTGCAATGTGGTGCTCGATTAATGTTTGCTTCATTTGTTGTGGTGTTTAGTTAACTACTTGGTTCAATTCTGCAATCACGATATCCAATTGTCGTTGGTAGAATTTTTTATTGTTGTCGATGTGTGGAATAAATCGAATTTGGCTGCTTGAATACATGAGAAACATATACAAGTGTATATTTCCTAGTTCTTAATCATGCTTGGTTTGGATAAATGTGTTTTCCATGTGGCTTGAATTAATCTGAAGAATCGCAATGTGCTTATTTTTCATCAACATATTTTCTTGATAGCATGCAAACCTTTACTTAACACGATGACTAACTACCTTATATGTGTTGTAGGAAACAATGGGAAGCTTGAGGTTTACAATCAAGGTTAGAGCGTGCATGGTCCTTGTCTAATAGCACATTATTGTGCAATTGCAGGAACCATTCTAATATTTAGGGTTTTAAAAATTTGGTCTTGCACATGTAGGTCCTGGCATCGGAGGTTTTGACCTTTGTTAGACCCTTTTTGCATATGGAGAAATGAGTTGTCCATGAATATCAGTCAAGTCAAGAAACTTAGAAAGATTGTTAGGATAAAGAAATTAGCAACAAAAACAACAAGATCTTTATGCGCACAATGAAGAAGACATCGAGTTCACTCTGAGGATGGTACTAACTATTATACATTGCCTTTTTTATTCCTTTGCCCCAATATAGAGAAGATATTTATGCACATCCTTGTTTTCAGGCCTTTCCAAAGCAGCTCACTGATGGTTACCTCTCAAACCACTTGTATGGTTAGGAGGCGAGGAAGGTATTCATACTAGCATACGGTTCATTATTGAAGTGTTCCTAAAGAGGGCGAAGGATGGACGGTCAATCATCCACGAGCCTTGTCCTAAAGTTACAAAGACCTTCAACATCAATGAAGGCTCAATATTTATCAGTGAGAATGACACCTATGGGATCACTAGAATCCCTTCTACGGTTGGCGGTAGCGCGGGGTTGTGAAGAGCAGGTCAAGAGCGGCACAAGGATCGTTACCGAGGTTCAGGGCGAGGATGCATAAAACCCTAGTCCTGCTTTGGTGGATGTATTGAGTGTTCTTGAGCTTCTGAACTAGCTACGGTCGCTGCGTAGTTCCAAAAAAGGCGAATCCCTCTCATGGTCGCCTCGTGCCTCCTTTTATAGGAAAAAGGAGGTGCCACGATCAACACCACAGGGAGGTGGAAAGGCCTACGGTCTGTGAGCTTATCATCACGGCATTACGGGACAAAGTGCATTAAATGCACTACTTAGGTGTCCATTAGCTTTATCGGGGACGGGAACGAGGCCCGTCCTTTCCGTCGCCGCTCCTCCTTGCCTCGACACGCGCCCAGGCCAGCGATGCATGCAGTGCCATGTAGGCAGGCAGGCTGCTGAGGTGGCGCGATGGCAGAGTCTTCACGAAGATCTGCATGCCACCATGCAGGTGCTTGCCGAGTTGGAGTAGAGGCCGCGTGTTGCCACATAGGTGCCTGCCCAGCTGGTTGGGCTGGCAACTGCAGGCGAATGGTGGTGAAGCCTTGGCTGATGCGGGTTCGGAAGTGGCCCAGCCGGCGCCCTCGGCAAGGGCCTTGCCGGGGGCCCGGCAAGGGTCTTCTTTGGTGGCTGCTGATGCGTCCCGGCAAAGCGCTTGCGGGGCCTTGTGGATTCCTCGGCTAGGATCCCGCCGAGGGTTGTCGTCTTCTAGTCCTCCTCACGATCTCATATGTTTATGATCTTGACAAAGATCTGCATGCCTGCGGAGGTGCCTCTCGAGCCCTAGTTCCAATGTAGTTGGTTGGGTTTGGAACCCGTGGGCTCAAGGGTAGCTCACTCTATTGGTGTTGGGCGTGTCGCCCGGCAAAGTCTTCTTGGGGAGCTCTTCATATACATCCTTTGTGTCCTTCGTCTTGGCATTGCCTTGGCCGTCTTGGGCTTGGCTTCTTCAGCTCCTCCTCTGCCTGCTTAGTGTGGCATGGCCTTGTGACTCTGACTGCCGTGCACAAGTAAAGGGGTGCAAAGGTAGCCCTACTTTGTACAGCTTGCAGAGCCCCGGGCCTCGGCCACACATAAGCTCGACCAGCTGTTGGGCGGGCCCAAAAGCAGTCTTGTGGCAGGTGGGGCAGATTTTACCGCGATAACTCTTTTACGCCCGCTGTGCTTCCCACGACCAGCCTGCGGCGTGGAGAAGTCGTGTGTGGCGTAGGGGTCATCGTGGGCGGTTTACGCATGCATCGTCACATCGTGGTAAAAAGCGGCTCGTGCCTTCCCCATAAAAAGAGGCGTGGGCGTGGCTCATTTACTAGGTGGATTCAGGTCGCGATCTTCAAAGCGCTGCCCCACGATCGCAGGCGAGGCAGCCGCCTCACTCGTATCCTCGATTCTGCTCGCTGCCGCGTCCTTCATGCAGGTGGCAGGTGGTGGAGGCGGGAAGCGGGCCGTTCTGATTAGGGCAGCGGGTGGTCTGATTCCTGCGCCTCTTCTGTTGGATTGGCTGAGTGGGCGGCCGAGCCTCGACCCGACTATTTATAAGGAGGGAGGGCAATCACCCACTCTCCAGCATCCATCTTCTTCCACCTCCACTTCTTTCTTCCACGGTGGCGGCGGGGTTGCTGCTCGTCGGCCGTCCCTCCTTCCACGAGCCAGCGGTGGCGGGCCGGGGCGAGAGGAATGGGGAGGGCAAGGCCGAGGTTGCTCTGGCGGTCGAGGAGAGGGGGCGAGGCGGCGCGATGGCCGTGCCTCCCCAGTGGTGCCTCCCGCGACAAAGGGCTACGTCGGGGAATAGCCCCGCAAGTTCTTCATCAGGCTGCGCCGGCCACCGCGTCGTCGTCTCCGTCTCCCCACTCCCTTCACTCCCCACTCCTGCGGGACCGGCGGCACGCGGGTCGACGTTGACTTCCCCGCTCCTCATGTTATGTACCTCCGTCACGGATGGAAGACATTTTCTCGCATCCACAGCTTGACGGTGGGGCTCGTCCTCTACTTCAAGTTAATGGAGGGCGGCCTGCTCTCTGTCAAGGTCTTCGGAGATCTTGGAACTCGCCTGAAGTGCTGCGTTGAGAGCTCCTCCGACGATGAATATTCCTCCTCAAGTGGGAGTGATGAGGAGGACAGCGACAGTGACGACAAGGGAGTCGAGCGGCAGGATGCCGACTCCGACTTTGACTGACCGCGCCGCCCCTCCCTCGGCCACGCGCCCTGCCGAGAGCCTTCCTCGCTAAGCTCTCCATCAGGGCGCTCCCCATCGTCTCCTTCGGCAGCTGGCGTAGGAGGGCCGGAGAAGGATAAGAAGGTGGGTGTTGGCCGTCAAGTCGAAGTAAGCGGGCACCGACGCCTTCGTCGCGTATTGCCGGCCCGCTTCCTCGTCTTCCAGCTCCTTTCCCGGTACCAAGATGTTCTCTTGGTGCCTTCTGCTCCTCGCACCTTGCCTAGGCGCCCCTTTTGCCCTCCTGCTGTCTTGTTCCACCTTCTAAAGAGAGGGACAAGAAAGGGATTACGGGAACCTTATCTCTTTTTATTTTGTAAACCTGCGGGCACTTGTTAATTTTAAGACTTGTAACCCCCCTTGCTCATGTTTTTAATTCTGTATGAACTGTACCTGTATGGGATGTTTTTAATGAAAAAGGGTGTTTGTCGAGTTCTTTGTGCGTGAGCGAGGCCCGTGCCAAGGACGAATCCTTGTTATTTTTAAGATAAACATTGTTGCCCGGCAACAGGCCTTGCCATCTCCCCACTCCAGTCGACCATTCTCGCACTCTTGGCGGAGGCAGGGGCGAAGTAGAGTTAGGCCCCTCGTTCATCTCCTCGCCACCATGACTACTAGAAAATTCCGACCCAGGAGATAGCTCTTGGGTACAGGAAAGGGGGAGCACAGTGGTTTTAAGAACATAAACGCAAAACATGGGGATGAAAGATTTATCTGAATCCATGACCCCAACAACCCAGCTTGCAATGGTTGGATTCTTGTGTCTTAAGCCCCGCCGATCTTGGCTTCTGCGGGGCGAACTCGGTCCATTCCCTTTCTCCCAAGCGGCTCGACAGAAGTGTCCACTCGACCTCTTGGCTAGGGGTTAGTCGCCGCTAAGCACTATCAACCCTAACCGAAGGAGAGTCTTAACCTAGCATGCATGCTATAACTTAGGCGCCCGGCCTTGATTATTATGCTTAGGGTCTGCGGTGGCTTTGTCTGAAGGTTACATGCCTTGTCGGCAAAGCTTGTACAAAAGGTGGCTTTTGGGAAGCCCGACAACAAGCCATATACGAGGAAAAATTTGCGAAGATGCTCGTTGTTCCAGGAGTTGCTCATCGGGACAGCATCTTTGGTCTCCAAGCGGACTGCGCCGGGCCTGGTGACTCGTATTACCCGATAAGGGCCTGCCCACTTCGGCGTCAACTTGTTGGAATTCTTGGCCGACTGAACGCGCCGAAGAACAAGGTCTCCTTCCTCAAAGCTTCGGGAATGAACCTTGCGGCTATGGTAGCGGCGCAAGGCTTGCTGGTAGCGTGCTTCTCTCACAGCTGCCCGAAGACGATCTTCCTCAAGGAGTGTTGCGTCATCTTGCCGCAATTGCTCTTGCTCAAGCTCGTCATAAGAGAGCACTTTCGGGTGACCCGTATATGAGTTCCGTGGGGAGGCTGCTTCTGCCCCATATACTAGGGCAAAGGGTGTCTAGCCGGTGGCTTGATTTGGCGTCGTCCTGATCAACCGAAGAACCGACGGCAACTCATCAATCCAGCGCCTTCCGCTCTTGTGCAGTTTGTCAAAATTCTTCGTTCTCAGGCCTCGCAACACTTCAGCATTTTCCCTCTCCGCTGGCGTTGCTCGGGGTGTGCCATGGAAGCAAAACAGACCTTCTGCGAGGTCTTGGATGTATTGCATGAAGGTGTGACTTGTGAACTGTGTGGCGTTATGGGTGATGAGTCATTTGGTACACCAAAATGGCGAGCGAGCCCTTTGAAGAACATGATGGCTGATTGTGTTGTAACCTTCCTCACTGCCTCCACCTCCGGCCACTTTGTGAACTTATCGATTGCAATGTACAAGTACTCAAAGCCCCGAACAACAGCGAGAAAGGGCCCGATATGTCGATCGCCCACACAGCAGCCAAGAGAGGATTGTTTGAAAGGCTTGAGCTGGTTGATGAAGCTTCTTGAATGGGCGGCATGCTTCACACACTGGTTACTAGTGCCATCGCATCACGGAGGCGGTGGGCAGAAGAAGCCTTCTGGAATGCCTTGCCAGCAAGGGACCTCGACCCTATGTCGGAGCCACATATGCCTCCATGTATCTCTGCCAACAGCTCTAGTCCTTCCTCCCGGGGGATGCACTTCAATTTCACACCGTTCGGTCTATTTACATGCGGGGCGTCATCGACAAAGCTGGTACAAGGCAGAGACGGGCAGGCCTTCTGCTTCTTCCTGCTCCTCGGGAAGTTCCCTGTTGGAGAAGCGGACGGTATGTTGTGCCCATGCGAGCACGGGGCTCGGCAGCAGGACCAAAGGCATCTCTTACGCCATGGGTGCAGCCCGTCTCTACAGCGAGCTTGGCGTCTGCGAACCGGCCGCCCCTCGGCGAGGCTCGGAATCGCAACAACACCCTTGGCGGCGGCCCACAGAGGCTTGGCGGGAAAGTAATTGCGGGGCCTGATTTGCTCCGCTTTACGCTCCGTTGATGGTTCGACGGATGGTTGGAGTTAACGAGCAAAAAGGTACTGGTTCCACGAGGTAGCAGATACAGCAGCGCTTTGACAAGTAGTCGGCGATGTAGTTCTCCGCTCGAGGCGTGCTCCACTTATATCTGGTCGAGCGCTCCTCCGGCTTCCTCACCTCATCTCGTGAGGCCTCCATCAGCGGACTCGATAATCTTTGTTGACTTGCGGCGACAAGCTGTGAATCACCCGACGATGAGCTTCTTCACCCAGAGAGTGCGCGATCACGAGACCGGCAAGCAGCCCCTCGTGCTTAGTAGTGTTGTTTGTGGACATCTCCACAGGAAAGTGCATCTGGACCACATACTTGAGGTGCTCTCCGGTGGGTGCGACAAGCAGCACTGCGGCACGCGGCCTTCTGCTGAGAAATCCCCATCAAAGTACATGATCCGATGCGACTTGCTTCCTTTAGGGGAGAGGTCTCTGGATTTCTTCATCAAGCGTTGAGGTCCATTCGCAATGAACTCCACCAAGACTACTGCTCTGGATTGTCGAGTACTTTCAAACTTCACCCAAAGCTTGACAACTCCAGGCCCTCCACAATCCTTAGGTTGCATCTGGGTTGTGCGTTATTCGTTACAGCAGGAGGCGGGTGGCGACAACTTGATCTCGTGGACTTGGAAGTAATGATGCAACTTCCTCGAGGCCATAAGGAGGTCGAAGAGCAATTTCTGCACACCGGAGTACCTTGACCTAGCCCCCTGCGAGAGGGAGCTGACAAAGTAAACCAGGTGCTGCATCATCTTCTTCTTCTGCACCACTTCACTTGGCTGCGTAGGCCCTGCCCCGATGGCGTCAGACTCTGCCGGGGGCCTTGCCTCGTCGGCAGCAGGTCCAGCCGGGGGAATCTCTAACACGCCATCCGCCAGTCCTGCTGTCGGTGTCAAAACCGGCGGATCTCGGGTAGGGGGTCCCGAACTGTGCGTCTAAGCGGATGGTAACGGAGACAAGGGACACGATGTTTTTACCAGGTTGGGCCCTCTCGATGGGTAATACCCTACTCCTGCTTGATTAATATTGATGATATGGGTAGTACAAGAGTAGATCTACCACGAGATCAAGGAGGCTAAACCCTAGAAGCTAGCCTATGGTATGATTGTTGTTAGTCCTCTGGACTAAAACCCTCCGGTTTATATAGACACCGGATAGGTTAGGGTTACAGTCGGTTACAATGGTAGGAGATCTACATATCCGTATTACCAAGCTTGCCTTCCGCCAAGGAAAGTCCCATCCGGACACGGGATGAAGTCTTCAATCTTGTATCTTCATAGTCTTGGAGTCCGGCCGTGGCGATAGTCCGCTATCCGGACACCCTAGTCAGGGACTCCTCGGTAGCCCCGAACCAGGCTTCAATGGCGATAAGTCCGTAGCGTTGATTGTCTTGACATTGCGGCGGGTTCTTCTCAAATTCCATATACTTGTCGAATAGTGTCGGCCCGATAAATGCTGTGCTCCTCGGCTTCTCATGATAATGGCCATCTTCCACGTGTTTGAATGAATCGAAAAGCGAGGTATTTTACAATATTCCCCTAACTAGCATAAAGGGCAGCTTATAAAGGGCAGGATCTAGATATGAGTCACACCATTCCCCCATCCACGAGCTTTCATCGGGCGCCTCGACCAAAGCCCATTCCATCATGGACAATCGGCGCAGCTCCTCCTCTCGCGCTCCAGCCCCAGCCAGAAAGTGGGAGAGATGCTCGATCCTGCATGGCGAGCTAGTTATACTCCAAGCCAAAGGATTTCTCGCTCCGGCCTTCATGGTTCAGTTCGAGCGGACTTACCACCTACAAGGCGAGAAAGCAAGCGGAGGCGTCCTGATCCCTCTAAAGGAGGCGGGTGTGCTTCATTTCTTATCTAGTAAGAGGACTCGGATTTCCAATCCATTCGTTTCTCAGGGGCTCTTGGAGTTCTCTGACCTCCAAGCTGCACCATCTTACTCCTGCCTCCATCTTGCACATCATGGCCGTGGCCCTTTGCAAACTGTTCTGGCGTTGAAGCTCATTTGGGCTGTGGAAGAATATTATGCCTAGTTCCCGTTCTCATGAGGATCAATATATCAAGTGGGCGGAGCCGAGCTATGGCGCATCGCGGGACCCGATACCTGTCCGGAACCCCAAAGAGGCGGCCGGCCTTGAATGGTTTTACATGGAGGGCGTCCGCTGCGGATCTGTCGGATCGGCCTTCGAGTTCAGCAATGCTCCTTTGAAGAAGCGCCTAAGTGGCGCCCTCGTAGCCCGGAGAAGATGGCCGGGATGTCCGTTATTTGATGAGCGAATAAGATTCTTGGCTCATCTTTGGACTGACCATGGCGAGTCATGGCAATCTGGATTATGAAAGTGCAGCCGCTCCATCTGAGAGGCCACCCATGTTGGATTTCAGCGGGGAGGGCGATGCCACCGCCATGGCATAAAGGGCGGGATCGGTCACCGGCTGGTGAAGATCTTGCCTGCCATGTACAAAGGAGAGAAGAGGATTTTCTCGTGTCAACCCCTGAAGGAGTTTTCTCGAATAATCCTCGAGCTGGGTAAGCAAACATCCTTGTGACCTGTCGATCCATGTTCCGTAGTTAAATATCTCATTTTATGATTTTTGCGCAGGAATTGCGGACTATGGAGAATACACAGCCTGCCCCCACAACCCAGGATCGGGGCGGTCCCTCGATCCGACCTCGAAGAGGATCGAGATATATGATGGAGTTGATCGTGGGGTGTTCTACCAACTTAGCATCGACAATGCTTTGGTAGCCATTACGACCGATTACCGGAATACTTCAGCCACAGTGGCGAGACCAAGATCCCAAAACCTAATAATGGCCCATCCATGCTTATTTTTTATCACCGTATACCAATGGTAACCGCGAAGGTACCTTCCGGAGGAAGCGATCGGCGGCGGCCAACAAAGGCAGTCACGTTGTTGGGGAGCGTAGTAATTTCAAAAAATTTCCTCGTACCGCAAGACCATGGTGATGGCATAGCAGCGAGAGGGAGAGTGTCCGTCCACGTACCCTCGTGAACCGAAAGCGGGCGTTATAACAACGCGGTTGATGTAGTCGTGCGTCTTCACGATCCGACCGATCCAAGCACGAGCGTCACGGCACCTCCGAGTTACGCACGTTCAGCTCGATGGCGATCCCGGACTCGATCCAGCAAAGTGTCGGGGATGAGTTCCGTCGACCGACGGCGTGGTGGCGATGATGATGCTCCACCGGCGCGGGGCTTCGCCTAAGCTCATGACGATATGACTTCTCCGGCGAGGCTTCGCCTAAGCTCATGACGATATGACGAAGTGGAATATGGTGGAGGGGCACCGCTGCGGCTAAGGCGATCCGTAGATCAACTTGTGTCTGGGGTGCCCCTGCCCCGTATATAAAGGAGCCAAGGGGAGGGGCGGCCGGCCAGAGGAGGCGCGCCGAGAGTCCTACTCCCTCGGGAGTAGGATTCCCCTCAATCCTAGTTGGAATAGGATTCACGGAGGAAAGAGAGAGAGGGGCGGCCCACCTTTCCTAGTCCTAGTAGGACTAGGGGAAGGGGGCCTTGTGACCACCTAGGGCTGGTCCTTTCTCCTTTCCACCAAGGCCCACTATGGCCCATATAGTTCCCGGGGTTCGGTAACCTCCGGTACTCGATAAATTCGATTTCACTCGGAACATTTCCGATGTCAAATGTAGGCTTCAATATATCAATCTTTATGTCTCGACCATTTGAGACTCCTCGTCATGTCGTGATCACATCCGGGACTCGAACAACCTTGGTACATCAATACTTATAAACTCATAATGAGCATCGCCGAAGCGTTAAGCGTGCGGACCCTACGGGTTCGAGAACTATGTAGACATGACCTAGAACCATTCTCGGTCAATAACCAATAGCGGAACCTGGATGCCCATATTGGTTCCTACATATTCTCTGAAGATCTTTATCGGTCAAACCGCATAACGATATCGTTGTTCCTTTTGTCATCGGTATGTTACTTACGAGATTCGATCGTCGGTATCAATACCTAGTTCAATCTCGTTACGGTAAGTCTCTTTACTCGTTCCGTAATACATCATCTCACAACTAACTCATTAGTTGCAATGCTTTACAAGGCTTATGTGATGTGTATTACCGAGAAGGCCAGAGATACCTCTCCAGACAATCGGAGTGACAAAACCTAATCTCGATTCATGCCAACTCAACATATACTTTTGGAGACACTGTAGAGTACCTTTATAATCACCCATTTACGTTGTGACGTTTGGTAGCACACAAAGTGTTCCTCCGGTAAGCAGGAGTTGCATAATCTCATAGTTGCAGGAACTTTGTATAAGTCATGAAGAAAGCATAAGCAACATACTAAGCGATCAAGTGCTAAGCTAACGAAATGGGTCATGTCAATCACATCATTCTCCTAATGATGTGATCCCATTAATCAAATGACAACACATGTCTATGGTTAGGAAACATAACCATCTTGATTAATGAGCTAGTCTTGTAGAGGCATACTAGTGACTATCTGTTTGTCTATGTATTCACACATGTATTATGTTTCGGTTAATACAATTCTAGCATGAATAATAAACATTTATCATGATATAAGGAAATAAATAATAACTTTATTATTGCCTCTAGGGCATATTTCCTTGATCTCCCACTTGCACTAGAGTCAATAATCTAGATTACGTAATGATTCTAACACCCATGGAGTCTTGGTGCTGATCATGTTTTGCTCGTGGAAGAGGCTTAGTCAGCGGAGTGCGCAACATTCAGATCCGTATGTATTTTGCAAATCTCTATGTCTCCCACTTGGACTTGGTCCCGAATGGAATTAGGCGTCTCTTGATATGCTTGGTCCTCTTGTGAAATCTGGATTCCTTTGCCAAGGCAATTGCACGATATTGTCACGAGAAGATCTTCATTGGTCGATGCACTAGGTATGACACCTAGATCGGAAATGAACTCTTTCATCAGACTCCTTCATTTGCTGCTTCGAAGCAGCTATGTACTCCGCTTCACATGTAGATCCGCCACGGCGCTTTGTTTAGAACTGCACCAATGACAGCTCCACCGTTTAATAAAAATACGTATCCGGTTTGCGATTTAGAATCGTCCGGATCGGTGTCAAAACTTGCATCGGCGTAACCATTTACGACTAGCTCTTTGTCACCTCCATATCGAGAAACATATCCTTAGTCCTTTTCGGTATTTCGGGATGTTCTTGACGCTGTCGATGATCCACTCTGGATTACTTTGGTACCTTCTGCCAAGCTTACAGCTAAGCATCGTCAGTCGGTACACAGCATTGCATACATGATAGAGCCTATGGCTGAAGCATAGGAACATCTTTCATTTTCTCTCTATCTTCTGCTTGTGGTGGGCATTGAGTCGACTCAATCTTACACCTTATGTCTGGTAAAAACCTTTCTTTGCTGATCCATTTTGAACTTCTTCAAAACTTTATCAAGGTATGTGCTTTGTGAAAGTCAATTAAGCGTCTTGATCTATCTCTATAGATCTTGATGCCCAATATATAAGCAACTTCACGAGGTCTTTCATTGAAAAACTTTTATTCAAGTATCCTTTTATGCTATCCAGAAATTCTATATCATTTCCAATCAACAATATATCGTCCACATATAATATCGAAATGCTCTGAGCTCCACTCACTTTCTTGTAAATCTGAGGCTTCTCCAAAAGTGCATATAAAACCATATCTTTGATCACACTATCAAGCGTTTATTCAACTCGAGAGGCTTGCACGGACCATAAATTGATCGTTGGAGCTTGCACTTTGTTAGCACCCTTTGGATCAACAAAACCTTCTGGTTGCATCATATACAACTCTTCTTCTAGAAATCCATTCAAGAATGCAGTTTTACATCCATTTGCCAAATTTCATAATCATAAAATCGGCAATTGCTAACATGATTCGGACAGACTTAAGCATCGCTTCTGGTGAGAAAGTCTCATCGTAGTCAACCCTTGAACTTGTCGAAAACCTTTTGCAACAAGTCGAGCTTTGTAAACGATTACATTACCATCGGCGTCGGTCTTCTTCTTAAAGATCCATTTATTCTCAATGGCTTGCCGATCATCGGGCAAGTCTACCAAAATCCATACTTTGTTCTCATACATGGATCCCATCTCAGATTTCATGGCTTCAAGCCATTTTGTGGAATCTGGGCTCACCATCGCTTCTTCATAGTTAGTAGGTTCACCATGATCTAGTAGCATGACTTCGAATAGGATTACCGTACCACTCAGTGCGGATTTTATTCTGGTTGATCTCTGATTCGGTGACAACTTGATCTGAAGTTTCATGATCATTATCATTATCTTCCTCGCTAATTGGTGTAGGTGTTACGAAACTGATTTACGTGATGAACTACTTTCAATAAGGGAGCTGGTACTATTACCTCATCAAGTTCCACTTTCCTCCCTCACTTCTTTGAGAGAAACTCCTTCTCTAGAAAGGATCCATTCTTAACAACGAATGTCTTGCCTTGGATCTGTGATAGAAGGTATACCCAATTGTCTCCTTTGGGTATCCTATGAAGACACATTTTTCGATTTGGGTTCAAGCTTATCGGGTTGAAGTTTTTCACATAAGCATCGCAACCCCAAACTTTCGAAGCGACAACTTTGGTTTCTTGCTAAACCATAGTTCATAAGGCGTCGTCTCAGCGGTTTTGGCGGTGTCCTATTTAGCGTGAATCGGCCGTCTCTAAAGCATAACCCCAAAGCGATAGCGGTAAATCGAAATAGACATCATAGATCGCACCATATCTAGTAAAATCACGATTCGACGTTCGGACACACCATTACGCTGTGGTGTTCCGGTGGCGTGAGTTGCGAAACTATTCGCATTGCTTCAAATGTAGACCAAACTCGTAACTCAAATATTCTCCTCCACGATCAGATCGTAGAAACTTTATTTTCTTGTTACGATGATTTTCAACTTCACTCTGAAATTCTTTGAACTTTTCAAATGTTTCAGATTTATGCTTCATCAAGTAGATATACCCGTATCTGCTTAAATCATCTGTGAAGGTGAGAAAATAACGATATCCGCCACGAGCTTCAACATTCATCGGACCACATACATCTGTATGTATGATTTCCAATAAATCATTGCTCTCTCCATACAACGGAGAAGCGGTGTTTTAGTCATCTTGCCCATGAGGCACGGTTACATAAGTACCAAGTGATTCATAATCAAGTGATTCCAAAAGTCCATCGTATGGAGTTTCTTCATGCGTTTACACCGATATGACCTAAGCGGCGGTGCCACAAATAAGTTGCACTATCATTATCAACTCTGCATCTTTTGGCTTGACATTATGAATATGTGTATCACTCTGTCGAGATTCAACAAGAATAGACCATTCTTCAAGGGTGCATGACCATAAAGATATTACTCATATAAATAGAACAACCATTATTCTCTGATTTAAATGAATAACCGTCTCGCATCAAACAAGATCCAGATATAATGTTCATGCTCAGCGCGGCACCAAATAACAATTATTTAGGTCTAAAACTAATCCGAAGGTAGATGTAGAGGTAGCGTGCCGACCGCGATCACATTGACTTTGGAACCATTTCCCAGCGCGCCGTCACCTCGTCCTTTGCGGTGCTCGTCTATTCCGTAGTCCTGTTTGAGTTGCAAATATTAGCAGAGAACCGGTATCAAATACCAGTGCTACTACGAGCTCTAGTAAGGTACACATCAATAACATGTATATCACATATACCTTTGTTCACCTTGCCATCCTTCTTATCCGCCAAATACTTGGGGCAGTTCCGCTTCCGATGTCGATCGCTTGCGGTAAAACACTCGATTTCAGGCTTAGGTCCAGACTTGGGTTTCTTCTCTTGATCAGCAACTTTCTTGCTGTTCTTTTGAAGTTTCCTTCTTCTTTCCTTTGCCCTTTTCTTGAAACTAGTGGTCTTGTTGACCATCAACACTTGATGCTCTTTCTTGATTTCTACCTCCATGACTTTTAGCATTGCGAAGAGCTCGGGAATTGTCTTAGTCATCCCTTGCATATTATAGTTCATCACGAAGCTCTTGTAGCTTGGTGGCGATGATTGGAGAATTCATCAATGACACTATCATCCGGAAGATTAACTCCAGCTGAATTAAGTGATTATTATACCCGGACATTTTGAGTATGTGCTCCTTTGAGAACTATTCTCCTCCATCTTGCAGCTATAGAACTTATTGGAGACTTCATATCTCTCAATCCGGGCATTTGCTTGAAATATTAACTTCAACTCTGGAACATCTCATATGCTCCATGGCGTTCAAAGCGTCGTTGAAGACCGGTTCTAAGCCGTAAAGCATGGCACCTTGAACTATAGAGTAGTCATCAGCTTTGCTCGCGGACGTTCACAACCACGGCGTTGCTCTCTGCGAGGCACTGGCACCAGCGGTGCTTCGGGGCGTAATTCTTACATGCAGCAATGAGGATAATCCTCAAATTCTGGACCCGTCCGTGTAATTGCTACCATCATCTTTCAACTTTGCTTTCTCAAGGAGCATTAAAATTCAGCGGAACAACAGCACGAGCCATCTATCTACAGTAAACATAGACAAGCAAAAATACTATCGGTACTAAGTTCATGATAAATTTAAGTTTAATTAATCATATTAAAAACCTCCCACTTAGGCAGACATCTCTCTAGTCATCTAAGTGATTCGTGATCAAATCAACTAAACCATGTCCGATCATCACGTGAGATGGAGTAGTTTCAATGGTGAACATCACTATGTTGATCATATCTACTATATGATTCACGCTCGACCTTCGGTCTCCGTGTTCGAGGCCATATCTGCATATGCTAGGCTCGTCAAGTTTAACTTTGAGTATTCTGCGTGTGCAAAACTGGCTTGCACCCGTTGTAGATGGACGTAGAACTTATCACACCCGATCATCACGTGGTGTGCGGGTACTCTGAACTTTTAGCAGCGGTGCATACTCGGGAGAACACTTCTTGATAATTTTAGTGAGAGATCATCTTATAATGCTACCGTCAATCAAAGCAAGATAAGATGCATAAAGGATAAACATCACATGCAATCAATATAAGTGATATGATATGGTCATCATCATCTTGTGCTTGTGATCTCCATCTCGAAGCACCGTCATGATCACCATCGTCACCGGCGCGACACCTTGATCTCCATCGTAGCATCGTTGTCGTCTAGCCAACTATTGCTTCTCGACTATCGCTACTGCTTAGTGATAAAGTAAAGCAATTACATGGCTTTGCATTTCATACAATAAGCGACAACCATATGGCTCCTGCCGATTGCCGATAACTTCGGTTACAAAACATGATCATCTCATACAATAAAATATAGCATCACGTCTTGACCACATCACATCACAACATGCCTGCAAAAACAAGTTAGGCGTCCTCTACTTTGTTGTTGCAAGTTTTACGTGGCTGCTACGGGCTGAGCAAGAACCGTTCTTACCTCGCATCAAAACCACAGCGATAGTTTGTCAAGTTGGTGCTGTTTTAACCTTCGCAAGGACGGGCGTAGCCCTCAGTTCAACTAAAGTGAGAGGCAGACACCGCCGGTCACCTTTAAGCAACTAGTGCTCGGCGGTGAAACCAGTCTCGCGTAAGCGTCTGGCGTAATGTCGGTCGGGCGCTTCATCTCACAATACCGCTGAACCAAAGTATGACATGCTGGTAAGCGGTATGACTTATATCGCCCACAACTCACTTGTGTTCTACTCGTGCATATGACATCAGCGCATAAAACCAGGCTCGGATGCCCTTTGTTGGGGAGCGTAGTAATTTCAAAAAATTTCCTACGTACCGCCAAGACCATGGTGATGGCATAGCAGCGAGAGGAGAGTGTCGTCACGTACCCTCGTGAACCGAAAGCGGGCGTTATAACAACGCGGTTGATGTAGTCGTGCGTCTTCACGATCCGACCGATCCAAGCACGAGCGTCACGGCACCTCCGAGTTACGCACACGTTCAGCTCGATGGCGATCCCGGACTCGATCCAGCAAAGTGTCGGGGATGAGTTCCGTCGACCTGACGGCGTGGTGGCGATGATGATGCTCCACCGGCGCGGGGCTTCGCCTAAGCTCATGACGATATGACTTCTCGGCGCGAGGCCGCCTAAGCTCATGACGATATGACGAAGTGGAATATGGTGGAGGGGCACCGCTGCGGCTAAGAGCGATCCGTAGATCAACTTGTGTGTCTAGGGTGCCCCCTGCCCCGTATATAAAGGAGCCAAGGGGAGGGGCGGCCGGCCAAGAGGAGGGCGCCGAGGAGTCCTACTCCTCAGGGAGTAGGATTCCCCTCAATCTAGTTGGAATAGGATTCACGGAGGGAAAAGAGAGAGGGCGGCCCACCTTTCCTAGTCCTAGTAGGACTAGGGGAAGGGGGGGCCTGTGACCACCTAGGGCTGGTCCTTTCTCCTTTCCACCAAGGCCCACTATGGCCCATATAGTTCCGGGGGTTCGGTAACCTCCGGTACTCCGATAAATTCGATTTCACTCGGAACATTTCCGATGTCAAATGTAGGCTTCAATATATCAATCTTTATGTCTCGACCATTTGAGACTCCTCGTCATGTCGTGATCACATCCGGGACTCGAACAACCTTGGTACATCAATACTTATAAACTCATAATGAACTGTCATCGAAGCGTTAAGCGTGCGGACCCTACGGGTTCGAGAACTATGTAGACATGACCTAGAACCATTCTCGGTCAATAACCAATAGCGGAACCTGGATGCCCATATTGGTTCCTACATATTCTCTGAAGATCTTTATCGGTCAAACCGCATAACGATATCGTTGTTCCTTTTGTCATCGGTATGTTACTTACCGAGATTGATCGTCGGTATCAATACCTAGTTCAATCTCGTTACGGTAAATCTCTTTACTCGTTCCGTAATACATCATCTCACAACTAACTCATTAGTTGCAATGCTTACAAGGCTTATGTGATGTGTATTACCGAGAAGGCCAGAGATACCTCTCCAGAGCAATCGGAGTGACAAAACCTAATCTCGATTCATGCCAACTCAACATATACTTTTGGAGACACCTGTAGAGTACCTTTATAATCACCCATTTACGTTGTGACGTTTGGTAGCACACAAAGTGTTCCTCCGTAAGCAGGAGTTGCATAATCTCATAGTTGCAGGAACTTTGTATAAGTCATGAAGAAAGCATAAGCAACATACTAAGCGATCAAGTGCTAAGCTAACGAAATGGGTCATGTCAATCACATCATTCTCCTAATGATGTGATCCCATTAATCAAATGACAACACATGTCTATGGTTAGGAAACATAACCATCTTGATTAATGAGCTAGTCTAGTAGAGGCATACTAGTGACTATCTGTTTGTCTATGTATTCACACATGTATTATGTTTCGGTTAATACAATTCTAGCATGAATAATAAACATTTATCATGATATAAGAAATAAATAATAACTTTATTATTGCCTCTAGGGCATATTTCCTTCACGGCCCTTGAGTCTAAAAAGATGTGGTCGGAAACTAAGGGCGTTCGTGCCCGTTAGCTGACTCCATAAAGGAGAATCGGCAGCTTAAATCGCGGCATTTTAGTAAGTGCTTGGCGAACTTTGAAAAGAGTTCGGCGGAAGGCCACTAACATAAACATGTTTGTAGGTTTGCTCACAGGTCGTCTGAGGAGGAGATGCCAAGTTCTTGGTGATCTCCTTCCCGAATTCGTCGGTACTGCGAATGAGTCGGCGGTGATGAAAGGCATCGGCCAAGCCGTGTGGCCATCTATCTCCTGCCCGAAGGCATTGGGGAGCTGGCGGAGGCGGCTTCAAGAGCAGCGGCGCACGGCTATGGAAGATATCGGCCTGCCGTCAAAAGCGCCCGAGGGCGTGGGCCATGGTGAAGGCAGCGGTACACAAAGGCTGACCCAAACCACATGGCGAGGTCGGACTGTGGGGCGGATGGGATGGAGATCCCTGTAAGCAGTGTCACGACCAAGTAGAATTGGCGCCAAGTATTCCCAGCAAGATTGTAAATTGGATAGCCTATTAGATGGCATTGAGGAGAAATACAATGAGTCGAGTTGACTATGTAAAATATGACATCAAAGAATGTCTTCTAGCGGATTGTAGATCGTTTGTCATAGCGGACCTTTTAAGCCCGACCTCTGGACCCAATAGTCCGGATTGTGTCCGAATACCTTAGTGGTTATATAAAACAGTGGTATGCATGGAGACCAGGCATAGGGGTCATTATTCTTGTATGTCGGACAAGTGCCCAACTAGTTATGTTATATTACATGGGTAGTAAGAAACATCTTCGGGGAGAATAGTTAAGTTAAGGGTTCCTTTATTTGGGATGCAAGCCCTAAAGTGCATGTCAAAGCTGCTACAAAAGCGAGAAAATCATCTAGGGGCAGATGTGTAAATAGTTAAAAATCATCTTAACTTTCACCGACCGAATATTCCCTTAAAGCGCTAGCTTCGGCTTCACCCGGTCTGAGGTACACATCCGGTGACCAGGCGATAACAATCGCAGAGGTGCTCCTTTACCTCCTAGCGAACAATCGGGAGCGTAGTGGTAAGCACAGAGCCAACAACCCAGCTTGGCCAAAACTTAAGTCATATCGATGCATATAATGGTGAATAAAAGGCACATCACGGAAGTTTAAGCATGTGTTGGGCATAAGCCCGTATAAATAAACACATTAAAAAGCCCCAAATATAATGGTAGCGGACAGCGCGTCAAGTGTGTCTTGAAAAAAGCGTAAGCGAGCCTCTAGAGGCTACAAGAGGAAGAAGGGGAAGGAGAGAAATAGAAGACAGCAAAAGCAAAAATAAAGAATGCGGACGGAGGAAGGAGGCGAACTTGGAGTCCGGCACTTAGGCATAGAATCTTTGTAGGCGGGCTGCGTTCCATGGGTTCGGCTCGAGTCGGTTATCCGATCGTTTGCGAGCGGTATGGTCCGCCGGTCGGGACCTGGTCGATGATGAAGGACCTTCCATTTGGGCTTGAGTTTGTCCTTTTTCTTGTCCGGCGGCGTAGAACTAGTTTGCCAACATTATAACCTTTGGCCGTACCTCCCTGCTTTGATATCTTGAGCCTCTTTGTTGATAGAATGTGGAGCGAGCCTTTGCCACGTCGCGCTCCTCCTCCGATGCTTCAAACTGTCCTGCCGATCCAGCTCGGCTTCTCTTTCTTCGTACATGCTTTTCGAGGTGAGTCATGTATTATGTCGCGAGGCAAGATTGCCTCTGCGCCGTACCTCATGAAGAATGGTGTGAATCTGGTGATGCGATTGGCGTGGTCTGCAGCCCCAGTATGGAGTCAAGCTCCTCAACCCGGTCGTGTTAGATTCCTTGAGGACCGCACTAGTGGGTTTAATGCCGCTCATTATTAGACCATTTTCCGTTCGACTTGGCGTTGGTTTGAGGTGATAGGCGAGGCGTAATCGAGCTTGATCCCCATGTTTTGCACCATGACTTGACCTCATCGGCCGTGAAGTTGGTGCCGTTATCGATGATGATCTTGTGGGGACCTTTGTATTGATGCACTACCCACGATATGAAGTCTATCACTGGTCGGATTCAGCCGTTTTAACAGGTTTGGCCTCTATCCATTTGGTGAATTTATCCACCATGACCAATAGGTATTTTTGCTTGTGGGTTCCTCCTTGAGGGTCCAACCATGTCAAGCCCCAGGACCATGAATGGCTGGGTGATGGGTATAGTTTTAAGGCGGTGGGTGGCATGTGGCTTTGGTTAGCAAAAAGGTGGCAACGGCGCATCGTTGGACTAAGTCCTGCGCATCAGCCGGACCGTCGGCCAATAAAATCCTGTCTGAAGGCCTTGCCTACAAGGACCGGGCTGCGGCGTGGTGCCCACCAGTCGGCATGAATTTCAGCCGGAGGTTTCGCCCTTCCTCTTGGAGATGCACCTTTGAAGGACTCGGTAGTGCTTTTCTTATAAAGCTCTCCCTCATGGACTTTATAGGCTTTAAAGCGCCGTACTATCGAGAGCCTCATTTTGGTCTTGGGGAGTTCCTGCCTAGTTAGGTAGGCTAGGAATGGTCCGTCCGCAGGCGATAACCGCCATTATTTCATGAAGCGGAGGTGTTATCTCGGGGCGTAGCCTCGGTTGTGTCAGTGTTGGCGTCGGCGGTGCGGTTGGGTCGGATTATTATTGCGGACTCCCTTCCCATAATGCGGATGGCTTGAACAGCCGTTCCAAAATATATTGGGTGGGGCGGCGTCGCGTTTTGCACCGATCTGGCGCCAATATATCCGCCGCTGGTTGTTGTCGGGCTATATGATGAAATTGAGCCCTTGAACCGTCTTGACATTTTAGGACCGCGTTGCGATCTGCTGCCATTCGGATCTTTGGCGTCAAAGTCTCCGTTTATTTGGGATATTGCGGTTTGAATCGCGCACCTCGAGGCATTTAATGCCCATGGAGACTGCCATCCGGAGGCGTGCGGGAGGGCCTCGTATTCGGCTGCGTTGTTGGAGTCCGTATACATTATCGAAGGGCGTATTGGATTTGTGGCCCGGTTGGGGCGTCGGGGCGATGCCACCCGAGCCAGCCAACATTTTGGAGCCGTCAAAGTGCATGATCAATTGGAGTATCGCCGTACTCTTTAGGGAGTTGACGATCCACTCGACCACGAAGTCGGCCAAAACCGATGACTTGATAGCTCGTCGTGGCTTATAAGTTATGTCGAATGGGAGGAGCTCTATGGCCCATTTAGCAATCTGGCCCGTCGCGTCGCGATTGTTTATAATGTCATTAAGAGGTACCGGAGGCTACCGTTATCGATCACTCTTGAAAGTAGTGTCGCAGCTTCCGTGATGCCATGAAGCGCGTATGCTATCTTTTGATAGTGTAGGTGCGGGACTTGCATGGAGTTAGGACGGTGGACACATAATAAACGGTTTTGAATAGGGAACGGTGTCGTCCGTTCTCGTTCGACAACGAGCACCGTGGCGACAACTTGATGTGTTGCGGTGATGTATAATAGCATTGGTTACGCCTCGTTGGGCGTGGCGAGGACAGGATTGTTGCCAAAATGGCCTTTATTTCTTGAGTCGGCCGTGGCGTATCAAATCCACTCGAAGCGTTGGTGCGGCGGAGGAGGCGATAAAGAGGTAATGCCTTTTCTCCTAAGCGGGAGATAAAGCGGCTTAGAACGCTCGCATCTGTCAATTTTGTATTTGTTTGAGGTCTTTTGGAATATCAATTGTGCGAGCTCGAATCTTGGCTGGGTTTACTTCAATTCCTCTACGGACACAATGAAGCCCGGGGCTTTCGGCTGGAATGCGAAGCGCATTTTCGGATTGAGCTTGATGTCATATTTTGAAGATTGTCGAATGTGAGCCTCAAGTCGTCTACTAGAGTTCGGCGTGCTTGGTTTTGACAACCACGTCATCTACATATTCTTCCACCGTTTTGCTGATCTGGTTTGCGGACATATACGAATCATGCGCTGATATATGCTTGGCGTTTTTAGCCCAAAGGGCATTGTGTTGAAGCGAGCGGGCGTATGGGTGATGAATCTGTTGCAGCTTGAGTGCAGCTCCGCCATCTTGATTTGGTGGTAGCAGATGCAGCGTCGAGAAGCACAATGAGTCGTGTCCTGCTGTAGCGTCAATGATTTGATCAATTCGAGGGAGGAAGGGATCCTTTGGGCAAGCCTTATTAAGGTCTTTGAAATCAACACATAGGCGCGAGTTTATCCTTCTTTGGTACCATCACCGGGTTTGCTAGCCGGTCCGGATGTTTTATATCTACGATGAATCCGGCCTCCAAAAGTTTAGCTAGCTCCTCTCCATAGCCTATCTCTTGGGTTTGGAAGCGCCGAAGAGCCTGTTTAACGGCTTGAATCCTTTTAGGATGTTTAGGCTGTGCTCGACCGGTGGCGTGGGATTCTGGCATGTCGAAGGTGCGAGCAAAGATGTCGATTTTCTTGTAGAAATTCTCGTAGTCGGCGTCTACATCGAGGGTTTAATTGTGCCCGATGGAGCCGTCTTTGCGAGGTCCGTTGGGTGGACTTGGAATTTGACTATTTAATCCGCTAGTTTAAAGAGGTGGACTTGGATCTTTTATCAAGTATCACATCGTCCTGTTCACCGTGGGCGCATCGCGATGAGTTCCTCGGACGCTAGGGCTTCGGATAGTGCCTCGAGGGCTAGTCGTCCGTCTTATTTTGGTGCGAGTGCTATGTTGGATCACTAGCGAGTGATGATTCGTTGGGACCGGGCATTTTAAGCTTCACGTACCCATAATGGGGTTTAGCTTGAAAAATTGTGAATGCCTCTCGTCCTAATAAAGCATGGTATCCATTGTTGAGCAGGGCCACTTGAAATGTGACCTCCTCGGACCTGTAATTGTCCGTGAGCGAACACTCGTCCAGCGTGATTTTTCTGTGCAGCATGCTTCTGGCTGGGGATTATTCCACTAAAGGTTGTCTTTGCTTCGCTCAATCGGTTCGATCTATTTCCATTTTTTAGTAGGGTTTCCTCATAGATGAGGTTTAGTCGCTGCCGCCATCCATGAGTACCTTAGTAAAGCGAAAGCCATCTACTATCGGGTGAGGACCAATGCGGTGGTGCCGGGCAGTTCGAATTTAGGTTTGTCCTTGGCATTGAAGGTAATAGCTGTGTCCTCCATGGATTTATTGTTGCTACTTGGTAGACTTGACAGGTTGCGGAGTTGTCGTTTTCGCATGTTATTTGATCACGAAAGTCTCGAAGACTATTAACACCGTCTTGGTGTTGATGGGCTGGGATTACGAAGCTAGAAGCTCTTAGCATACTTTTGGCCACCTAGTAGTATCCAACATGCTCGAAGGCTATGAGTTGGAGTGGCGCCCTCTGTCTGTGAATTTTGCGAGGTCCGTTTAGCCAACCCTCGATCAGTTCCGTACCCTTTAGGGGTTTTGGTTTTTGGTATTCAACAGCTGCTTGATAGTGATGCACCCTTTTGTTCGGACTAGGGATGTATTGGGGCGGATTATCCCAAAATTACTTTCGGTTTTCGAGGGCTCTCCATCGCACATGACTTTTGTCACGATGGTCACCAAGTCGAGAAAAAGTGTGATTTCGCGACGACTTATGGCGTTTAGGATTCCCTTGTCCGTGCAATTATTGCAGAAGATTGGTATTCGTCCTCCTCTCGGCAGTCCTTTATCCTGTTCATAACCGAGGAGCAATCGGCCCGATAATGATGTCTTTGTTTGGCGGGCTCTTGCGAATCGAGAGAGATCGCTAATGTTTGGGTGGCGGGTGGCACTAAATTGAACCCTGTCCAATTTAGGACTCAAGGGCGGAAGTTTCGAACTTCGGAAGCTTGGATTTTGAGTGCTATCAATGAGTCCGACCGCGCTGACTTTAAGTTCGAGGACTTGATCGTCATTCGTCCCTCCGAGAATCCGGCATGGAGGATCGGGAATCGGACATAGCTAGTCCTTAAGATAGGAGAAGAGTTCCCGCATTGCTCCTCTATCACAGCAACATGATGGGTAGCCTGGGGAGAGTTGATCTCTCTCAGATCGGTTTTAGGCCCGATCCGGTCATAATCTGTGGTGACTCCCAAGGCGGCGATGCGATCCAAGAGCTCATTTACGGAGGAGAGCTCGATGCGATCTAACTGTTCGGCAAGTTCCGAATTGACATGGAGATTGGTTTCGATGACTCGAGAGGTCATAAATCGGTCTGACGGCGAACTAGCGATCATGAAAACCGCCTAGCGAAGAAGTCGACCCGATGGCCAAAGCTTCTTTGGCGATGGTGTCGTCTTTAAAAGGCGAGATGAGGCATCCTACGATGGCGGCGACACGAAGAACTCTCAATGAAAGCACCAATGTCGAGTGTCAAAACCGGCGGATCTCGGGTAGGGGGTCCCGAGCTGTGCGTCTAGGCGGATGGTAACGGAGACAAGGGACACGATGTTTTACCCAGGTTGGGCCCTCTCGATGGAGGTAATACCCTACTCCTGCTTGATTAATATTGATGATATGGGTAGTACAAGAGTAGATCTACCACGAGATCAAGGAGGCTAAACCTAGAAGCTAGCCTATGGTATGATTGTTGTTAGTCCTCGTACTAAAACCCTCCGGTTTATATAGACACCGGATAGGTTAGGGTTACACAGAGTCGGTTACAATGGTAGGAGATCTACATATCCGTATCGCCAAGCTTGCCTTCCACGCCAAGGAAAGTCCCATCCGGACGCGGGATGAAGTCTTCAATCTTGTATCTTCATAGTCTTGGAGTCCGGTCGTGACGATAGTCCGGCTATTCGGACACCCCCTAGTCCGGGACTCCCTCACCTGCCGTTGCGACTGCCTCTTCGTCGACCTCCCTCTGTGCCACCAGCGCGGCGCTGAACACTTGATTCGTCGCCGCCAGGTACAACAGCAATGGATCTTGCGGTTTAGGCGCCACCAGTACTGGTGTAGAGGAGAGGTACTTCTTCAGATCCTGCAACGTCGCCTTAGCCTCTGGGGTCCACTCCATTGGGCCTGCCTTCTTCAGGATTTTGAAAAAGGGAAGGGCACGCTCGGCGGACTTGGAGATGAATCTGCTCATAGCGGCCATGCAGCCAGTGAGCCGGTGCACATCCTTAATCCGCTTGCGTGCCTCAATCTGCTCGATAGCCTTGATCTTGTCTGGGTTTGCCTCGATCCCACGCTATGACATAAAGAACCCGAGAAGTTTTCCTGATGGGATGCCAAAGACACACTTCTCAGGGTTCAGCTTGAGGTTGATCTTGCGCAGGCTGGCAAACGTCTCCTCCAGGTCATGTACAAGAGTTGCCTGTCCTTTGTTTTGACCACTATGTCATCCATGTATGCTTCCATATTTCTATGTAGCTGGGGTTCAAAAACAATTTGGACCGCTCTTGCAAACATTGAGCCAGCACTCTTCAACCCGAAAGGCATTCGTAAAAAGCAATACGTACCACATGGGGTGATAAATGTTGTCTTCTCTTTATCTTCTCTTGTCATGAAGATCTGGTGGTAGCCCGAGTAGGCATCAAGGAATGATAAGAGATCACACCCGGCCGTGAAGTCAACAATCTGGTCCATGCGCGGCAACAGGAAGGGGTCCTTAGGACAAGCCTTATTGATATCTGTGTAATCAATACACAGCCTCCACTTCTTGTTCGCCTTGCGCACTACCATCGGATTGGCCAACCACGTCGGATGGAGCACCCCCTCACCAAGCCTGCTGCTTCCAACTTCCTAATCTCTTCTGTGATAAACTCTTGCCTTTCCAGAGCCTGCTTCCTGACCTTCTACTTGACGGGCCGCCCATGAGGACAGACAACTAGGTGGTGCTCAATCACCTCCCTGGGAACACCGGGGATGTCGTATGCTTGCCATGCAAACACAACAACATTTGCCCACAGGAACGTGACGAGCGCGCCTTCATATTTTCTATCGAGGGAGGAGCTTATGGTGAAAGCCCCTCCCGTACCATCCTCCCTAACGGGCACCTTCTTGGTCTGCGGTGGCGCAGCTCTGGATTTCTTGCTCTTGCCGGTGGAGCTCTCAGCGTCCTCGGCGGTAGCACAACACTCCGAAGAGGTGCGCTTGCCGGAGTGGGTGCGAGAGGTCTTTCCGGGCTTCCTCTTCCCTCCCGGGGCTTCAGCGGCAGGAGCAAGTGCCTTGGTGGCAGCTGCTGCAACTGCTTCCCGGTAGAGTTGGTCAGCGCGGATCAACGCATCCTTCTTGTCGGAGGGGACTGTGATGATGGTCAACAGCTCAGGCATCTTCAGCGTGTTATAGGCATAGTGCAACGCCGCCATGAACTTGGCTAGTGTCAGGCGGCAGAGAATCCCGTTGTAGGGCAAGGGGATCTCGGCCACGTCGAAGAGAATCCTCTCCATCCTGTAGTTCAACTGACCTCCAAACGTCACATGCAATGTGACCTTCCCCTTCGGCTGGCTCCTTCCCGGATTGACCCCTTGAAACGTACCCATTTCCTCAAGGTCTCCATCAGGAATTTGCAGCCTTTTGACCCGACAGGCGAGATCAAGTTCAGGACGGCCCCGCCGTCAACTAGCTTCTTGTTCACCTTGAGGTTGCGTATCATTGGCGAGAGCAACAACGGCAAACACCCGACCGTATTTGTGCGGTCAGGGTGGTCCTCAGCGTCAAAGATGAGGCGTCTGGACCACCGATGGCCACGGCGTTGAGCAGCGGCTCTGCTGCTGTAATCTCATCGCCCACTACTTGAGCTAGCGGT